>CAUYQG010174827.1:0-21832 GCA_963574415.1 Tarsius wallacei
CAAAGCCAATACACACAAATTAAAAATAAAAAAAAATAAATTTCATTAACAAACACTTCCCTACTCCAAATTATGCAGGACATTCTCACCTCATTATTATTATAGATTCAGGGGATAACATGCATTTGTTACATGGACATATTGTGTAGCGGTAGGGATTGGGTCTCAAGTGATCCATTCCCCAAATAGTGAACATGACATCTGATAGGTCATTTCTTTTTTTGAGTTGGAGTCTCACTCTGTCGCCCAGACTGGAGTGCAGTGGCCGCTCCCAGCCACCGCGGCCTCGACCTGCTGGGCTCCGGCAATCCTTCCGCCTCAGCCTTCCAAGTAGCTGGAACTACAGGCGCGTGATACCACGCCTGGCTGATTTTTGATTTATTGTAGAGATGAGGTCTCGTCCAGTTGCCCAGGCGGGTCTCGAACCCGCGGGTTCAGGCAATCCACTCACCTCAGCCTCCCAAGGCGCGGGATTACAGGCTGAGCCACCGAGCCCGGCTGACTTTAATATTAGTTACAGCTCTGTCAGAAGATGCTCTGTGACCTTAAGCAAGGGTTTGTTTTCTCATCCGTAAGTATCTTTTTTCTCTAAGTTTTTGACTCCCTAATTTTCCACGTATCTGTTGGTGGTCTTTGTCAACTGTCTCATGCTTATCCACCCAGTTCCCCAGCCCACACTAATCTCTACCTTTATCCTTTGCTCTGATCAGGCTATTCTCTTTACTTCTGTCTCTTCCCTCCCCAGTACACACACCATTTGCTGATTAATTATGCTCTGCATGTATTCATGTTATTTCCTCTGCCTAGACTGGCTTCTTTAGCTCATTAGTTATTTTTTAAAGTCTTCTAGGACTTATGGTTAAAGACAATTTCTTGGAAGAACAATAGCAGTACCAAGTTATACAGCATTAAGACAGATTGAGAACTGGAAACAAGCCATTTGATTTACTGAGGGCTGTGCTGTCTAGTACAATAGCCACTAGCTACATGTGGCTATTTAAATTAAAATCAGTTATAATTACATACAATGAAAAATTCAGTTTCTCAGTCCCATTAGTCACAGTTCTATGGTACCATTTGGTTAGTGGCTACTATATTGGACAGTGCAGATATAGAACATTTCCATCACTAAGGAAGGGTTTATTGGACAGTGCTGGTCACAGGTGGCTTGAGAGTTTTGTCTTAGAGACTTTTGGAGCAGAAATATATTTGCAAATGGTTCAGAAGGAAATATTTGATGAAGAAACAGAGGTGATGAGTACAGATAGTTGATTCTAGTGGTCTGCCGGTGACAAGAAGGAGAGACATAGGGGAGAAGGTATTGCCCAAGTAAAAAGAGGTATGGAGGGGGTGGTAGAGAGGGAGAAGAACATTCTCATAGGCAAAGAAAAAGGTTTTTGGCAATGGAAAAAGACTGGATCTGTTTTAGACATTGGAAGAATATGTAGGAGGAGGCAGTCTTATTGGATGTCAGGAAAATAAATGAAACAGGATGTTGTGATAGGTTTCATTTTGTCTCAGTTTTGGCTGAGGCCCCAAAACATTGCAAACAAAACAATAAGTGGCAATGACATCACATTCCTTAGAGAAGGTTTGTAACCCATAACCCAGTATCTTGCTGGTGTGATTGAAGCTGAAGAGACCAAGATGAGCTGGGAAGGCAGGAAGGAATAGAGTGACTCCATCTCACCCTAGACTGAGTGAGAGGGATGGAAGGAGACCACTTTTGGCTCTCTTGACTTTGGAGGCCGTGGAGACATAAAACCTGAACTAGAAAACTTTGGAGGTCAAATACTTGCTGGAGCTATACTGCTTTCCAGCCACAGAACAAGGACAGCTACCTGGGGAGCCAGCTGTGCTTTCTCTCATAACAAGGACAAGGGATCTGCTTTCCATGGACAGGGAGAGGGCCTGGTGGCCTTTTAAAAGATGGCCCCACCCAAGAGCCCTTCCTGTCAGGGGCAGTGTGAACTTTACATAGAGGCTGGAGGTATGCCCATCAGGCACAGTTGTTAGAGGGGAGACAGCATTCTAAGTGACCACCTGGAGGAGAGTTATTAAATGAGCCCTGGGAGCTGCAGAAGGCTGTTTCCAGCAGGAAAATCTCTGCAGAACCAATGAAGAAGCCCCGTTTGAGGAGTCAGACACTCTGACTAGTGAATTAAGGAAGGAGCTGACATTCAAGAGGAGGCCGCTGTGCCAGGAATAGCCCAGACTGGGGAAGGGGAAAAGTTTAGATTGGACTCGACATTTTCCTACTGAAATGTTAAATGTTTTTGTGACAAGAGGTGACCAGAGAACTTTGAATTTTTTATGAATGACTGGAAAAGGCTTGTCATAGATTTCATCCAGGACAAGAAATGAATAGTCTCCTGAATGAATTTCAAGGCTCATGGGGAAAGAATTCTGTTTTTTTGCTGCTCACACTTTACGAGGTCCAACTTATTTGGGACAATGGCTATCCTTCCTTCTAGAAGTACTCTGTAGCCTGGGATAAGAAGATTAATTGTTATGTATTTATTTGGGATTTATAGTTTCAATACTTTTAAGCCTCGTAGATTTTGGATTGTCATTTGGAAGTAAGAGTTAAGTAAATGGAGAATGCCACTTTAACACGCGTGGGTTTTCTTTTGTGTGCTGCTTTTAAGGACCTTTTAATGTTTGTAGGGTGATAGTAATTAAACCTGTTTCTTCCATGTTTAATGACTGGGATGGGATATTATGACTGGGGTGGGAATAGCATATTATTTCTATTTCATTTCTAGGATTGGTTTGTGTGTTTGTTTCTTTATTTATTATTTTGTTAGTTAGTTATTTTTGAGTGGTAGTCTCATTCTCGCCCAGGCTGGAGGGCAGTAACACAGATCCGAACAACCTTTGGTACACAGAAGAGAGAGCCCGCTTTCTGTCTGCTGTCTGGAGGTGACATCTGGAATTTATTCAGGCTACGGATACAGCTAACACACAGAGGGGAGTAAAGCCTTGAGAATCAGAGAGAGAAGTGAGTCAGTGCCTGTCACTCTTCCGGGGACTGAAGCCAATATGAGGATTTTTTTGTTGCCTGCATCTGATAGCATCCTAATAGATAAAGTATAACAAGAGTCCCCATAGAATGTACCTAATAAATAAACCAGCCCAGGTGCAGTGGCTCATGCCTGTAACCCTAGCACTTTGGGAGGCTGAGGCAAGAGGATGGCTTGAGTCTGGGAGTTCAAGACCAGCCTGGGAAACATAGCAAGACCTCCTCTCCGCAAAAAAAAGTTTAAAAGTTGGTCAGATGTGGGGCGTGTGCCTGAAGTCTCAGCTACTTGGGAGGCTGGGCCAGAAGGATCTCCTGAATCCAGGAAGTTGAGGCTGCCGTAAGCCATGATCTGTGACCACGTGATACACTGTGCCCAGCTGGTTTATTTATTATGTACATTATATGGGCACTCTTGATATACTTTATCCGTTGTGATGCCATGAGTTGCAGGTAACAAAAAAACCCTAAATCATGTTGTCTTAAGCCCCTGGAAGAGTGGCAGGCTTCAACTCACTTCTCCCTGTGATTCTCAAGACCTTACTCTCCCCTGTGTGTTAGCTGTATCCATAGCCTGAATCAATTCCAGGTGTCGCGTCCAGACAGCAGACAGAAAGTGGTCTCCCTCTCCAGTTGTACCAAAAGCAGTTTCCTAGGAGACTGCCACCTCAGTTGCATTGGCTGGAATTGGGTCACATTTCACCCCTGAACTAATTTCTGATGGCAAGGGGAAAGGAAGAGTCTTCATAAGCAGTTTATTAAACTAATTAATATGTGCTTGCTGGATCTAGGAATAGAGTCTGCATTCCCTAAGCACATGACTTGCGAAGAAAGAGTGGATACCCAAACCAAATCAGGGTTTTGTTAGGATGGAGGAAAGGGGAAATGAATGTTGTGCAGACTCTTGCACCTCTTCCTAGAATTATATCTGTAATGACTAATATAATTAATCAGGAATTACTAATTGAAGATGAGATGGTAGGAACATTGTATGTATTGACTAACCAGTTGTGACAAAACCTTAAATATGGTAGTTTAACCAATAGCAGTTCAGAGGTCTGTGGTTCAGAGCTGGTGGGGTGGCTATGAAAGAGCTTGAATGTTGAGTTACCAAGTTGTAATGACAATAAACCTCCCGAATTCAGAGACTTAGAGAACAAGGAAGTTTTTCTCTTATTCACAGTCCAGTGAAATCTTCTGAGGCGAATGGGTATCTCTGCTGCATGAGACTATTCAAGTGCCAAGGTTCCTCCCATGTTGTTTCTTTGCCATGTTTCCATGGGGCATGTGTCCTTCCCTCTATGGTTGAAGCTTGTCACCATTTCCAGGTTGCAGCTAGAAAGTGGAGAACGAGAACATGAGGGAGGTAGTCCTATATGTAAAGGCCTAGGCCAAAGTGGCACCCGTGACTTCTGCTCACATTGCATTGGTGAGGTCTCAGTCACACAGGGGCATCACATTTCAAAAAGTCTGGGGAAGATAGTTTCACTGGGCAGCTTCCAAGGTTGCTCAAGTCTTCACCCTTCAGGTCAGCAGGAAGAGGGAATAGAAGAGTCTGAGCCCAGGCCAGGTGTCATTAAGGGGATGACAGTTAAATTACATCCATCTCTTCTACTCCTATCCTATTGGCCTAGGTGAGGATATGGAGTTTGTAGCTGAGAGGCCAAGTACAAGGAAAAAGAGAGAATGGATTATGATTGACCATTAGCTGTTTCTCTTGCACACAGATTTCTCTCTGCTCTGCAGGGGGTCTTTCTATCTGGAAGTGTTATTTATTTATTTATAATTATTTTTTGAGTTGGAGTCTTACTCTGTCACCCAGGCTGGAATACAGTGGCACGCTCTTAGCCACCGCAGCCTAGACCTGCTGGACTCAGAGGATCCTTCCACCTCAGCCTTCCAAGTAGCTGGAACTACAGACAGACATGCACTACCACGCCCAGCTAATTTTTTGATGTATTGTCTCTAACCCCTGGGATCAGGTAATCCTCTCGCCTCAGCCTCCCAAAGTGCTGGGTTTACAGGCTTGAGCAACCATACCCGGCCAGAAGTGTTATTTATTAAAGAAAATGTTATCAAATGCCTAAAGCTAATAACCATCCATCATTGCTTTGCTGAATTTGGTCACTTGCCATTCTTCTCCCATTAAGAAAGATTGTTATTAATAGTAAAGCAATGTTAGTAGAGTCATTACAAATAAAACCTTTTTCAAAACTGCTTTTTACAAAAAATATTTGACTTTGGCCTTCTAAAATAACTTGTATAGTTATTTCATGTATGTATGTATGTATGTATGTATGTGTGGTTTTAAACTTTTAGGACTTTCTTGGTCTGTTTAGTGCTGCTATAATTGAAAACCTGAGATTGGGTAATTTCTAACAAATGGAAAGTTACTCGTTTATAGTTCTAGAGGTTGGGAAGTCCAGTGTGAAGGGCTGGCACTTGGCAAGGGACTTCTTGCTTCATCATCCCATGTTTAAAGGCAGAAGGGCTAGGGACTGTGTGAGAAAGTGTGAGAGAGAGCCCAGTCTGTCCTTTTATAAGGAACCCACTTCTGTGGTAACAGCATTAATCTGTTTATGAGGGCAGAGCCCCCATGACCCAAACACCTCCCCTAGGCCTTGTCTCCCAACACTGCCACGTTAGGGGGTTCAAATTTTCAACACATGAACGTTGGAGGACACATTCAAACCGTAGCAATGACCTAAGGTTATACACTTAATTTTTAAAAAGGCACCTTTTTGGAAGTGAGTAAATTCTTTTTTCAAAGTCTGTTTGGACTTTGATTCTGCTACTCTGAGATGGCCTTTTGCTTTCTCATCTGGAAAACTATTCTTTGAGTAATCATAGGATATTATTCTAAACTTTGATAGTTATTCTCCTATATGCTATTTCAGATTTTTTTTTTTTGGTTGTTCCTACAAACTAGTTTAGTAAGGTTTATAAAGAGATAAGATTACACAAACCTTTTATGTGTAAGTTCAATGAAATTAAATGTTAAAAATCCTTTCTAAAATCTTGAGTATGGCCTTCAATATATTATTAACTCCCTGGGGACTGGCATTTTTCTCTGTTGTTTATTGCTCTATTTCCAGTGCTCAGTGCAGCTTGTATTAGACATTCAACAAATGTGTGTTTAATGAATGAGCAGACCGGGTGCAGTGGCTCACCCCTGTAATCCCAGCACTTTGGAAGGCGGAGGTGAGAGGATTGCCTGAACCTAGGGGTTCTAAACTAGCCTGGGCAATTTGGTGAGACCTCATATCTACATTAAATAATAAAATTAGCTGGGCATGGTGGCACATGCCTGTAGTTCTAGCTACTTGGAAGGCTGAGGCAGAAGGATCGCCTAAGTCAAGCAGGTTGAGGCTGCAGTGGCTGTGAGCATGTCTACTAAAAAGAAAAAGAAATGAGCAGATGTGTAAAACACAATGTAGTTCATGTGTGAATAATCAAACTTGATTTTTACCTCTGCACCTAAGGAATTTGTATTTTGTAGGCATTCAGATGAAGTAATTTTATTTGCCTTACCATGTAAGTGAAAAGTGTGACAAGCATTTGAGTTCTTCCCGATTCTATAACCTCAGCAGATGGATACTACCTGCATGCAGAGAATCGTATATATGAGTAATGTATGTGATCGACCTCCCATAGAGATATGTGAACTGAGTAGAGGGAAAGGAAATGTTTCATTCCATCCCAGCAACAACAAAAATACCCACTCTTCAAGCTGTTCTCAAGTGGAATGGAGTTTTGGGTAGGATGAGGAGGAAATAAAATCATTTGGATCCTAGAATGACTTCTGGAGTTTAGGGAGGTAGGTCAGACGAGCTTTCTTTTTTTTTTGAGTTGGAGTCTCATTCTGTCACCCAGACTGGAGTGCAGTGGCCGCTCCCGGCCACCGCAGCCTCTACCTGCTGGGCTCCGGCGATCCTTCCGCCTCAGCCTTCCAAGTAGCTGGAACTACAGGCGCGCGCTACCATGCCCGGCTGATTTTTTGATTTATTGTAGAGATGAGGTCTCGCTTGCCCAGGCGGGTCTTGAACCCGCGGGCTCAGGCAATCCATTCACCTCGGCCTCCCAAGGCACGGGATTATAGGCTGAGCCACCGAGCCCGGCCATTGTACATGTTTATGGGGTACATGTGATATTTTGATATATGCAAAGAATGTGTAATGATCAAGTCCGGGTATTTAGGGTATCTATCAACTTGTGTGCTTATCATGGTATGAGTTGGTATCATTTCAAGTCAGTTCATAATGTACTTTGAAATATACATAATATTGTTGCTAGGTAAGTCACCCTAGTCTGCTATCAAACATTATCATTCATTTCTTCTATCTAATTGAACGTTTATACCCATAATCAACTTCTATTCATCCCTCAAGCTCCCTTCCAAATCTCTGGTCTCCTCCTATTCTCTGTGTCCATGAGATCAAGTTTTTAGCTCCCGCTTGAGTGAGGCCATGCACTGTTTGTCTTTCTGTATCTGGTTTATTTCACTTAACACAATAACCTCCAGTTTCCATCCATGTCACTGCAAATGACGTGATTTCATTTCTTTTTAACGTGTGACTAGTATTTCATTGTGTATATATACCAAATTTTCTTTATCCATTAGTCTCTTGATGGACACTTAGGTTGATTCCATATTTTTCTATTGTGTATACTGCTGCAATAAACATGTGAGTATAGGTATCAAACATACCGATTCTTTTCCTTTGGATAGGTACCTAATAATAGGATTGCTGAATCACATAATAGCTCTACTCTTAGTTTTTTGAGAAATCTCTTTACTGTTTTCTGTAGTGGTTGTAGTAGCTTACATTTCCACTAACAGCATATAAGAGTTCTCTTTTCAGCTGGGCTCAGTGGCTCAGCATGTAATCCCAGCACTTTAGGGAGGCTGAGGCAAGTGGATTGCCTGAGTCTGTGGGTTCGAGACCAGCCTTGGCAACCTGGTGAGACTTTGTCTCTACAATTAAAAAAAAATGTAATCAGGCGTGGAAGCACGCACCTGTAGTTCCAGCTACTTGGAAGGCTGAGCATCTATTATTTTTTGTCTTTTTAATAATAGCCATTCTAACTTTTTGTGGTTTATATTTGCATTTCCTTGATGGTTAGTCATGTTGAGCATTTTTTCATATACCTGTTGGCCATTTGTATGTCTTCTTCTGAGAAATGCCTATTCATGTCCTTTGCCTATTTTTAAAAAAAATTTTTATTTTAAAGATGTGGGGTACAATTCAGAGTTAGGTATACAAATGTTCATTATGCAGGTGCCCTTGTTGATGAGGTGTGCCCCCTCTCCTGGTCCTTTTTTTTAACAGTTGAAATGTCTGATTTCCTTGTATATTCTGGATATTAGTCCCTTGTCAGATGAATAGTTTTCATTTATTTTATTATAAATTTTATTCAGAGGTAATAAACACCTAGAAAAGTGCACAAGTAATAAGCTTACTACTCTTCAATGAATTTTCACAAAGTGAATCTGTGTAGCCAGCATCAAGTCCAAGAAACAGGACATTTCCAGCCCCTCAGAAGCCCCTCACACCACCTTCCAGTGACTGTATCCTTCTAAGGGTAACCACGATGCTGACTTATAACACTTTAGAATAATTTTGTTTGTTTTGAACTGTATATGAATGCCATCATACAAATGGTTTGGAAAACTATTTGGCAGCATCAATGAAGGCTAACCATTTGCATATCTTATGACTCAACAGTTTCATTCCTGGAGATATAAAAGAGAAATGTGTACACATATTCACCAAAAGACATATACATCATTAGTATTCTTTTAATCTGTTTTCTTTCATTTAACATCATGTTTGTAAACTCATTCATGTTGTTGCATACATTTGCAGCTTATTCGTTCCCATTGTATTCCATTTTATAAGCAAGGCACAACTTCTTCATTCAGTTGACTATAGCTAGCATTTGGTTTATTTTCATGATTTTGAATGGTACAACTATACACATTTTTGAGTATGTATTTTGGTGAATATATGTATATATTTCTCTTTTATATATCCGGGAATGAAACTGTTGTGTCATAAGATATGCAAATGGTTAGCCTTAGTATATGCTGCCAAATAGCTTTCCAAGCTAGTATAATAATTTACATTTCCACCAGTGGTGTATGAGAGTACCAGTTGCTCCTCATTCTGACTAACACTTAATTTTCTCTGTCTTCATTTTTGCCACTTTGGAAGATATGTAATGATATCACATTGTGGCATTTTTATAAACCTCATTGAATTGTAACTTATTTTTATTTATTTATTTTTTGAAAGCAAGAATTATTGAGAGGACAGAAAAGCTCCCACAGTGGGAGGGGACCCGAAGGGGTTGCCCTGAATTGTAATTTATATACATTAAATTTACCCATTTGAAATACACAGTTCAACAAGTTTTCAAAAGTGTATACACCCATGTGGCCATCATAATCAATATAAAGAACACTTCTGTTGTGCCACTTCCCAATTCATCACCCTAATTCCTGATCCAAGATAAGCAACAATCTGCATTCTGTAATTATGTATATATTAGGTTTTCCTTTTTTAGAGTTTCAAATAAATGTAATAATGCAGTATATACACCTTCAAACTCTGACTTCTTTCACTCTCCATGTTTGAGATTCATTCATATTGTTGCAAGAGTCAATAGTCCATTCTTTCTGTTGCTGAATTTTATTCCATTGTATGAATATATCACAATTTGTTTATTTACCTGCCTGTTGCTAGACATTTGTGTTGTTTCTAGATTTAGTCTATTATGAATACAGCTGGTATTTAATATATTTGATACAAGTCTTTATGTAGATATATATTTTTTGATGACTCAAGTAATTATCTAACAGGGGAATTGCTGGATTTTATGGTAACTGTGTTACTTTATAAAAAGCTACCAAAATATTTTCCAAAATATTTCTACAACTATACCTTCCTAAAATCAATGCATGAAGCTTCCAGTGATTACACATCATTGCCAACAGTTGGTATTTTCAGACTTTTAAGTCTTATCCATTTTAATAGGCCTGTGGTGATATCTTATTGTGGCATTAATTTACATTTCCCTAATGACTGATGATATTGAGCATCTTTTCATAGATTTATTGGCCATTTGAGTGTCTTCTTTTGTGAAATTTCTATCCAAACTCACCTCAGCCTTGACCTCCTGGGCTCAGGCGATCCTTCTGCCTAGCTTCCTGAGTAGCTGGGATTACAGGTGCATGCCACTACATCCAGCTAATTTTTTGATTATTTTGTAGAGACAAGGTCTCATTATATTGCCTAGGCTGGCCTTGAACTCCTGGGTTCAAGTGATTCTCCTGCCTTAAGCCATCCCACCCTGCCGGGGTTGCAAAGATTTTCTCTGCTTTCTTTTAGAATTTTTGTACTTTCTACTTTTATGGATGTCTATGACATTGTTAATTGGATTTTTTCATGTATGTACAGATATTCTAAGACCATTTATTGAAAATAATTTATTTCTCCATTTAACTGTTATATTTTTCTAGATGTTTGATATAATTCACCAAAGAAGTCATCTGAAACCAGATTGATTTTTGGTTGGATGGAAGGTTTTAAATTATGAACTCATTTTAAATTCATATAGGTCTATTAAGATATATTTATTTTTGAGTCAATTTTGGTAATATGTACCTTTCATGAAATGTATCCATTTCATTTGACTTGTTAGCAAATGTTTTGGCAAAAAGTTGTCAGTATTATCCTTTTGAAGTGTAGAATCTGTAGAATCTCTTTAATTCCTAATACTTGCAATGTGTGTCTTCACATTTAAAAAAAAATTATTTATTTCTTTATTATTTAAAAACATTTTATACATTGAAGTAGACAGGGTTTTACTATGCTGCCCAGACTGGTCTTGAACTCCTGATCTCAAGTGATCCTCCTGCCTCAGCCCTCCAAAGTACTGGAATTACAGGCATGAGCCACAGTGCCCAGCTTCACAATTTTTTTGATCAATCTATTATGAATGTTTTAATATTTTAAAAAAATAGTTTCTAATATCATTAATTTTCCTTATTTTTTATTTTATTGATTTCGTCTTTTATTGCTTTCTTCTTTTTTTTTTTTTGAGTTGAAGTCTCACTCTGTCGCCTAGACTGGAGTGCAGTGGCCACTCCTGGCCACCGCAGCCTTGACCTGCTGGGTTCCGACGATCCTTCTGCCTCAGCCTTCCAAGTAGCTGGAACTACAGGCACGCACTACCGCGCCTAGCTAATTTTTTGATTTATTGAGATGAAGTCTTGCCAAGTTGCCCAGGCGGGTCTCGAACCCACGGGCTCAGGCAATTCACTCACCTCAGCCTCCCAAAGCGCGACATTAGGTATATATAAACTGTTTTTCTTTTTCCAATTTTAAAGTAGAAGCTTAGATTTACTTTTTGACTCCTTTTTTAGTATAAGCATTGAATGTTGTAAATTTTCTTCTAAGAACTGTTTGGATATAGCACCTTCTTATTTTTATTCAATTAATATAACTTGTAATTTATATTGTGGTTTCAATTTTGATTCATAGGTAATTTAGAGGTGTATTGTTTAATTTCAAAATATTTGGGTATTTTTCATATATTTCTATTGATTTAGTATATTTAATATTTAATTCCATTTTGATCAAAGAAAATGTATTACCTTAAGCCTTTATTTTATTTATTTACTGAGTTGGAGTCTCACTCTCTTGCCCAGGCTGGAGGGCAGTGGCACACTCCTGGCCACTGCAGCCTCGACCTGTTGGGCTCAGGTGATCCTTCTGCCTCAGCCTTCGAAGTTGCTGGAACTACAGGCATACACCACCATGGCTGGCTAATTTTTTAATTTGTTGTAGAGATGAGGTCTCACCAAGTTGCCAAGGCTGGTCTTGAACCCGTGGGCTCAGGCAACTTCTTACCTCAACCTCCCAAACTGCTGGGATTATAGGCGTGAGACACTGTGCCTGGTTATCTTAAGCCTTTAAACATTTATTGAGGGCTTCCGGTTCCAGGTGAAATGAAGTAAACACATTCCAGTCTTTCTTTCTTTCTTTTTTTTTTTTTTTTAAAGACTATGCTAAGTTTATTCTTGGTTTCTTTTTTTTTGAGTTGGAGTCTCATTCTGTCATCCAGGCAGGAGGGCAATGGTATGCTCACAGCCGCTGCAGCCTCGACCTGCTGGGCTCAGGTGATTCTTCCACCTCAGCCTTTCAAGTAGCTGGAACTACAGGCATGTGCCATCATGTCTGGCTAATTTTTTTGTTTATTGTAGAGATGAGGACTCACCAAGTTGTCAGGGCTGGTCTCGAACCCATAGGCTCAGGCAATCCTCTCATCTCAGCCTCCCAAAGTGCTGGGATTATAGAAATGAGTGACTGCGTCCGGCCTTCCAGTCTTTCTTTCCCACTGAATAAAACTATGAAATCTGAATAGAATATATGCATCAACCTTTTGAAGACTGAAAAATAAATTGTAACATGTTCATTGGAGAAAGCACCAGAATTGAAAGTACCACTGAACTGGCAATGAGTTTACAATTATTTTCTCCAGTATCCCCCAGCCTGAGTTTAACATAGTCATAATCCTAGAAATGAGCACTGTGGCATAGACAAAGACGGCTCCAGAAAATGCACACTAGAGTACATCTGGTTTGAAGACTGGGAAAAGGAATTTTTAACACTCAGAGGAAATATGGAAATCTCCTGTTTTTTTCTCCCCTTTTTTATGCCCAAGCTTGCAGTCAATCTTATGGCAGCAATGATAGCAGTGAGATAACTGGGGCCAGCAGAGGCCAATTCCTAAGGGAAGTGAACCTTCCTCTCTACTTGGTGGAACTGAATTTCAAACAGAATGGGAAAACCATTGTTTTATTTTTTCCTCTATATCCTTCCTCCATCTAGACCCTCAACTTTCACACTGTAAGGATCAAAAAAGGAAGCTTCAAGGAATCAGAAAGCACCAGGAAGATCATTAAGAAATATGTGCTTGGAAAAGCTACACCATAAAGTTGTTTATGAATGTCAGGGTTAAACACCGAGCCATACATGTGAGGATCTAATCCTAATTAACATATACAGACTTTGAGAACTGACCTAATGGATAAACTACTGCTTATGTCCCAGACTGTCCACTGGGATCACACAGCTGGGACAGACCTGAAGATCACTAAAAAGACCTACGAACATAATATATCAAAAGGTCTCAGAACAAAACTGACACTGGAACCATAACCTCAGAGGTAAATTGGAACTTTCAGCCTGAACCTAACCAGGTCAGTTGCTTGCTAAAAAGAAAAAACAATTTGCTCTACCAAGTTTAAACAAGACCCTGAATCTCACAACTTAATACTTAAAATGTCAAGAATACAACTCAACATTACTTGATATATGAAGAACTACTAAAAGTTTGACCTGGATGGTAAAAAACAAAAACAAAAAACCAATACCAAACAAAAAATATAACACTAATGCCAAAATGACAAAGATGTTGAAATTCTTCAACAAAGACTTTAAATCAGATACTATAAAAATTCTTGAGGAAAAGAGGCAAGAATTGAAGAATTCATTGAAAGCACTAAAAAATACATTCGAAGTCTTCAACAAAAGTAGATCAAGCAGAAGAAAGGATCACAGAATTTAAAGTCTGATCTTTTGAAATAATCCAGTTAGACAAAAATAAAGAAAAAAAATTAAAAAGAATTAACAAAGCTTTCCTAACATAGGGTACCCCATAAAGCAACCAAATATACAAATTATTGGTACCGTATTCCAAAAGGTGAAAAGAGAACAAAAGGTTTGAAAATCTATTTAACAAAATAACAGCTGAAAAATGTTGAAGTCTAGTGAGAGATATAGACATTCAGATGCAGGAGGCCCAGAAATCCCTAAACAGATACAATGCAAAAATGTCTTCATAACACATTATAGTCAAAATGACTAAAGTCAATGACAAAGAAAAAAATTCTAAAAACAGCAAGAGAAAAGTGTCTAGTCATCTATAAAAGTACCCCCATCAGGTTTACAGCAGATTCTCAACAGAAAACTTACAGATCAGGAGAGAATGGGATAATACATTCAAAGTGCTGATAGAAAAAAAAAATCTGTCAACAAAGGATATTACATCCATCAAAAGTATCTTTCATAAATGAAGGAAAAACAAAGATTTTTTTCAGACAAACAGAAGCTGAGGGAATTCATAACTACTAGTTCAGCCCAATTAGAAATGCTCAAGGGAATCCTAAACCTGGAAGTGAGAGGATGACATTTCCCATCATGAATTAATTTACATTAAATTCAATGGTAAAGCAAACACACAATTGAGAAAGAGAAAGGACTCAAATGGTACCACTACAGATAACTGCCAAACCACAATGAAAAACAATAAGAGAAATAAAGGAACAGAAAATATAAAAACAACAACAAAAAATTAGCAACATGGCAAGAACAAAATCTCATGTATCAATAATAATCTTGATGGTAAATGGATTAAATTCTCAACTCAAAAGATATAGATTGGCTGAATTGATTTAAAAAACATAATCCAACTACATACTGCTTACAAGAAATGCACTTTAACTGTAAAAACACATATAGATGAAAAGTAAAGGGATGGAAAAAGATATTTCATGCAAATGTAAACCAAAAGCAAGCAGGAGTGGCTACATTTATATCAGATAAAACAGACCTTAATAGCAAAGATGTGAAATCAACCTAAGTGCCCATCAATGGATAAATGAATTTTTAAAAATGTGGTATATATACACAATAGAATACTATTTGGTCATAAAAAAGAATGAAATCAGCCAGGCTCGGTGGCTCAGCCTATAATCCTGCGCCTTGGGAGGCTGAGGTGAGTGGATTGCCTGAGCCCGCGGGTTCGAGACCTGCCTGGGCAACTTGGTGAGACCTCATCTCTACAATAAATCAAAAAAAAGAAAAAGAAAATTAGCTGGGTGTGGTAGCGTGTGCCTGTAGTTCCAGCTACTGAGGTGGAAGGATCACCAGAGCCCAGTGGCTCAAGGCTGCGGTGGCCGGAGTGGCCACTGCACGCCAGTCTGGGCTACAGAGTGAGACTCCAACTCAAAAAAAAAAAAAAAAATGAAATCATGTCACTTACATGGATGGAACTGGAGCTCATTATGTTAAATGAAAGAGCCATACACAGAAAAACAAATACTAAATATTCTCACTTATGTGGGGAGTAAAAAACTTGATCTTATGGACATAGGAATAGAATGATAACTACTAGAGACTGGAAAAGTTGGTGGAAAGAGAAAGGATGAAAAGAGGTTGGTTATGGGTACAAACATACAATTAAATAGAAGAAATAAATGATAATTTTTGTTAGCAGACTAAGGTGACTTCTAGCAAATACATTATGTATATTTCTTTCTCTTTTTTTTTGAGTTGAGTCTGTTGCCTGCTAGGCTCAGGTGATCCTTCTGCCTCAGCCTTCCAAGTGGTTGGAACTACAGGTGCATGCCATCATGCCTGGCTAATTTTTTTTTCTTTTTTGAGTTGGAGTCTCACTCTGTTGCCCAGACAGGAGTGCTGTGACATACTCACAGCCACCCCAGTGTCGACCTGCTGGGCTTCGGCCATCCTTCTGCCTCAGCGTTTCAAGTAGCCAGAACTACAGGTGCATGCTACCACACGTGGCTAATTTTTGATATGTTGTAGGGACAAGCTCTCACCAAGTTGCCCAGGCTGGTCTCAAACCTGTGGGCTCAGGCAATCCACTTGCCTTGGCCTCCCAAAATGCTGGAATTACAAGCTGAGCCACTGAGCCCAGCCTAATTTTTTAATTTATTGTAGAGATGAGGTCTCACCAAGTTGCCCAGGCTGGTCTTGAACCCCTGGGCTTAGGCAATCCTCTTCTCCGTCTCCCAAAGTGCTGGAATTACAGGCATGAGCCACTGTACCCAGCCCATTATATATATTTCAAAGTAACTAGAATAGAGGACTTGAAATGATACCAACACATTAAAATTATAAACACTCAAGGTGATATATACCACAGTTACCTTGATGTGATCATTACATATTCTTCACATGAAGCAAACAATCACACATACCTCATAAATATGTAAATTATTATGTATCAGTAAAAGGGAAAAAACAGACTTTAAGCCAGAAATAGTTTTAAAAAATGTGTGCTGGGAAAACTGGCTAACCATATGCAGAAGAATTAAGCTGGACCACTCCTCTCATTGTGTACAAAAAATTAACTGAAGATAAACAACTAAAATGTAAGATTTCAAACTATAAAAAATTCTAGAAGCAAGCCTAGAAAACTCTCTTCTTTACATCAGCCTAATCAATGAATTTATGACCAAGATCTTGAAAGCGAAAGTGGCAAAAGTCAAAATGACAAGTGGGTCCTAATCAAGAACTTTTACTGTGCTTCTGCACAGCAAAAGAAACCATCAGCTGAGTTAATAGACAACCTATGGAATGGGAGAAAATATTTGCAAGCTAGTGTTTGCAAACAAAGGTTTAATATCCAGACTCCACAAAGAACACAAATGAATCAACAGGAGAAAAACTAATAACCCATTAAAAAGTGGGTAAAGGACATGAACAGATACTTCTCAAAGGAAGACATCCACGCAGCCAGCAAGCATATAAAAAAAGTTCAACATCACTAACCATCAGAGAAATACAAATCAAACCTACAATGAGATACTATCTCACAGCAGTCAGGATGGCTTTTATTAAAAAGCAAAACAACAACAACAACAGATGTTAGCAAGGATAAGGAGAAAAGGGAACACTCCTACACTGTTGATGGGAATACAAGCTAGATCAACCCCTGTGGAAAGCAATTTGGAGACTTAAAATAAATTTACCACATGACCCAGGAATCCCACTACTGAGTGTATGCCCAAAGAAGCACAAATCAATCTACCAAAAAGACACCTGCACATGCATGCATATCACAGCATATCCACAATAGAAAAAAACACGGAACTAATCTAGATGCCCATCAATGGTGGACCGGATAACAAAAATGTGGTACATACACACCATGGAATACTACACAGCCTTAAAAAAATAACAAAATCATGTCCCTAGCAGCAACATAAATATAGCTAGAGACTATTATTCTGATGAGTTATCACAGAAATAAAAAATGAATATTATATGTTCTTCCTAATAAATGGAAGCTAAACACTGTATGCACATGGGCACAGGGATGAGAACATCAGACACTGGGACATTCTTAAAGGGATAAGGGAGGGAGTGGGGTAAAGGGAAAACTACCCACTGGGTACTATGTCCACTCCCTTGGTGACAGGTTCAATAGAAGCTCAAGCTTCACCAGCACGCAATACACATGTTTAACAAATCTGCACATGAACCCCTTGAATAAAAATAATAAATAAAAAGACAAAGAAGGTCATTATATAATGATATAGGCATCAATCCAGCAAGAGGAAATAATTGTAAATATATATCCACCCAACATTGAAACACTCACATTTATAAAGCATATATTAACTGGATCTAAAGAGAGAGAAACCCCAATACAATAGCATTGGGGGACTTCAACATCAATTCTCAGCTTTAGACTAAATGGATCTAATGGATATTTATAAAGTATTTTTAATAACTGCTGTATACACATCCTTGTCATCAGTACATGGGACGTTCTTAAGACAGAACATATGTTAGGATGTGAAACAAGTCTCAACAAAAGTTTAAAAATATAATCATCTCAAGTATCTTCTCAGACCACAAAGGAATAAAACTATAAGTCAATACTAAGAGGAGCTTTGAAAACTATACAAATACATGGAAACTAAATAGCATGTTCCTGAATGACCATTAGGTCAATGAAAAAATTAAGATAAAATTTATTATATGTCATCTAATATTCAGATGAAAAATTTAAAAAGTCTTGAAACAAAACCAAGTGGAAACAACATACTAAAACCTATGGTATACAGCAAAATCATTACTAAGAGGGAAGCTTATAGCATTAAACACCTACATCAAAAAAGGGGAAAGATTTCAAATAAGCAATCTAATAGTGCACCTCAAGGAACTAGAAAAAACCCCAAAACCCAAAATTAGCTGAAGGAAGTAAATAATAAAGATCAGAGAAGAAGTAAATGAAACAGAGACTAAGAAAAAATATAAAGGATCAATGAAACAACCAAAAAGTTGTTTCTTCAAAAAGAAAACAAAATTGACAAACTATTAGCTAGACTAGCCAAGAAAAAAAGAGAAGACCAAAATAAAATTAGAAATGTAAAAAGAAACACTACAACAGCATATGCAAATAATCACTAGAGACTATTAGGAAAACTGTACCCTAACAAACTGGAAAACCTATAGGAAGTAAATAAATTCCCAGAAGCATACAACTTATGAAGACTGAATCAAGAAGAAAGAGGAAACCTGAATAGAGCAATAATTGAGTAGGAAGATTGAATCAGTAATAAAATGTCTCCCAATAAAGAAAAGCCCAGGACTAGATGAATTCACTGCTAAACTCTAGCAAGCATGTAAAGAAGAACTAATAGCAATCCTTCTCAAGCTATTTCACAAAATTGAAGAGGAGAAAATTCCTAATTCATTCTTGATGTCATCATTACCCTGATCCAAAACCAGACAAGGGCACAACAAAAAAAGAAAAGTACAGGCCAATATTCATGACGAACATAGATGCAAAGACCCTCAACAAAATATTAGCAAACTGAATTCAATAGCAAATCAAAAAGATAACATCATAATCAAGTGGGATTTATGCCAGGGATGCAAGGATTGTTTAACATATGCAAATCAATAAATGTGATAAATTACATCCACAGAATAAGAGGCAAAAAACCATATGATCACCTCCAATAGATGCAGAAAAAGCATTTGGCAACACTTTGCATACCTTTATATTAAGAACACTCAACAAATTAGGCATAGAATAAACAGATCTCAAAATATTAAAGTCTATATGACAAACTCATAGCTAACAATATGCAGAATGGAAAAAAATTCAAAGCCTTTCATGTAAGAACTGGAATAAGACAAGGATTCCCATTTTCACCACTCTTATCCAACATAATACTGGAAGTCCTAGCCAGAGCAATCAAGCAAGAGAAAGTAATAAAAGGCATCTGAATTGGAAAAGAACAAGTAAAACTGTTCCTATTTTCAAATAGCATCATCTCGTATTTTAAACAAACAAACAAACAAATACTAGGCCAAAAAACTCTTAAAGCTGATAAATGAATTTGGTAAAGTGGCAGGATACAAAATCGACATACACGAGTCAATAGCATTTATATACCAATAATGAAATAGCCAAAACTGAAATAAAAAAGGTAATCCCATTTACAATAGCTACAAAAAAATACTTAGGAATAAATGTAACCAAGGAGGAAAAAGATTTGAACAAGGAAAACTACAAAATACTGATGAAAGAAATTGAAGAGGGCACAAATGGAAAGACATCTCATGCTCATGGATCAGATAAATTTATATCATTAAAATGTCCATACTTCCCAAAGCAATCTACACATTAAATATAATCCTTATTAAAATACCAATGTCATTTTTAACAGAAATAGACAATCCTAAAATTATATGGAACCAAAAAGAACCAGAATAACCCAAGCAATTCTGAGCAAAGAGAACAAAGTTGGAGGCATCACACCTCCTCACTTCAAAACATATTACAAGGCTCTAGTAACCAAAAAAGCATGGTATTCATATAAAAATAGACACATAAACCAATGTAACAGAATAAAAACCCAGAAATAAATTCACATATTTATAGCCAACTGGTTTTCTAAGGCTCCAAGAATGTTCAGTGGGAATAGAACACCCTCTTCAGTAAATGGTGCTGGGAATATTTGATATCCATACACAGAAGAATGAAACTAGACCTCTATCTCTCACCATATTAAAAAATCAACTCAAGATAGACTAGAGACTTATATATGAGGACCCCTCCTGCCAAGTATAAAACTACTAAAAGAAAACATAGGGAAGACACTTCAGGACATTGATGTAGGCAAAGATTTTATGGCTAAGATGTCAAATGCACAGACAACTAAAACAAAAATTTTAAAAAGAGACTATATTAAACCAAAAAGCTTCTTCACAGCAAAGCAACCAAGACAAAACAAAACCAACAGTGTGAAAAGACAGCTTGTTGAATGAAAGAGACTATTTGCAAACTATTCATTAGACAAGAGACTAATATTCAGGATATACAAAGAACTCAATTCAGCAATTAAAAAAAATCCTGGCCACACAGGTGGCTTACACCTGTAATCCCAGCACTTTGGGAGGCCAAGGTGAGAGGATTGCCTGAGTCCACGGGTTCGAGATCAGCCTGAACAACTTGGCGAGACCTCATCTCTACAATAAATAAAGAAAAATTAGCTGGGCGTGGTGGCACATGCCTGCAGTTCCAGCTACTTGGAAGCCTGAGGTAGAAGGATTGCCTGAGCCCAGCGGTTGAGGCTGTGGTGGCCATGAGCATGCTATTGCTCTCCAGCCTGGGCAGCAGAGTGAGACTCCGACCACCCCCCTAAAAAAATCCCATTAAAAAGTGGGCAAAAGATGTAAATAGACATTTCTCAAAAGAAGACATGCAAATGGCCTACAGGTGTATTTAAAAAAATGTTCAACATCAATAAAAATCAGGGAATGTGAATCAAATCACAAAGTGACATCATTTTGCCACAGTTAGAATGGCTATAATTAAAAAGACAAAAAATAACAGGTACTTTGGGAGGCTGAGGTGAGAGGATTCTCTGAGCCCATGGGTTCAAGACCAGCCCAGGCAACTTTGCAAGCCCTTATCTCTATAATAAATAAAAAAAAGTAGCTGGTCGTGGTAGTGTGCACCTGTAGTTCCGGCTACTGGGAAGGCTGAGATAGAAGGATCGCTGGGGTGGCCATGAGCGTGCTACTGGATGATGGAGTGAGACTCCAACTCAAAAATAAAACAAAACAAAACATAAACAAAAAGCACATGCTGGATGGATGTGAAGAAAAGGGAACTTTCATACAATGTTGGTGGTAATATAAATTTGTACAACCACTATAAAAAACAGTATGAAGACTTCTCCAAAAACCTAAAAACAGAACTACCATATGAACAAACATTCCCACTACTGGATATCTATCTACAGAAAAAGAAATCAGTACATCAAAGGGATACCTGCACTTGCATGTTTCTTGCAGTGGTATTCACAATAGCAAAGACATGAAATCAACCCAAGTGTTTATCAAGAGACAAACAGGTAAGGAAAATTTGGAATATATATACAATGGAATACTATTTGCCCCAAAAAAAGAGCAAAATCATGTCATTTGCAGCAACATGGATAGAACTGGAGGTCATTATGTTAAGTGAAATAAGCCAGGCACAGAAAGACAAACATTGCACATTCTCACTTATGTGAGAGCTTTACAATTTATCTCATAAAGGTAGAGAATAGAGTGATAGATACTAGAGGCTGGGAAGGGTGGGTGAGTGAGAGGAAGGGATGAAGAGAGATAGATTAACTGCTACAAATGTACAGTTAGATGAAAAGTAAAAGTTCTATCATTTGATGGAAGAGTAGAGTGACTATAGGTAACAACAATGTATTGTATAGTTCAAAGTAACAAGAAAAGAGGACTTGAATTTTTTCCAACACATGGGAATGATAAATACTCAATGATGGACACTTGAAATACCCTGACTTAAGCCGGGCTCGGTGGCTCAGCCTGTAATCCCACGCTTTGGGAGGCTGAGGTGAGTGGATTGCCTGAGCCCGCGGGCTCGAGACCCGCCTGGGCAGCTTGGCGAGACCTCATCTCT
>CAUYQG010174828.1:0-45029 GCA_963574415.1 Tarsius wallacei
TACGTAAACACATTAGGTATTCTATTTTCTATGTAACCAAAGGCAACGGGGTAGCTAAAACTTCCACCCTGTATAACAAAATTTCCCTGTTCTTCAGCTCCAGTAACATTTTTCTCACTGTCTTTCCAGCCTTCACTAATATTTTTCTTGATGTCTTTCAGCTTTTTTTTTTTTTTTTTTTTTTGAGTTGGAGTCTCACTCTTGTTGCCCAGACTGGAGTGCAGTGGCACGCTCCTGGCCACTGCAGCCTTGACCTGCTGGGCTCCGGCGATCCTTCCGCCTCAGCCTTCCAAGTAGCTGGAACTATAGGCGCGTGCTGCCACGCCCGGCTAATTTTGGATTTATTGTAGAAACAAGGTCTCACCAAGTTGCCCAGGCTGGTCTCGAACCCGCGGACTCAGGAAATCCATTCACCTCCACCTCCCAAAGTGCTGGGACTACAGGCTGAGCCACTGAGCCCGGCCACCTTTCAGCTTTTACTAAGAGTGTCCTCAGACCCCTTCAGCTTCTGCCTGTACCCATTTCTAAAACCAGTATGCCACCTTTCAGGATTTTGTTATAGAAACACCAAACATCTAGGCAACAAATGTTATAAAAGGCCAGGTGTGGTGATTCACACCTGTAATTCCAGCACTTTGGGAGGCCAAGGCAAGAGAATTGCTTAAGCCTAAGAGTTCAAAACCAGTCTAGGCAAATAGTGAGACCTCGTCTCTACAAAATTAAAAAATTAGCTGGGCATGGTGGCGCACGCCTGTAATCCCAGCTACTCGGAGGCTGAGGCAGGAGGATTACTTGAGCCCAGGAGGTCGAGGCTGCGGTGAGCCATGATTGTGTCATTGCACTCCAGTCTGGGCAATAGAGAGCTCAACCCTATATAATATATATAATATTATATATATATGTAAAATATAGATTATATAGAGATGAGCATGAAGATCAAGACCTGAAAAAAGTCATTTTATATAACAATAAGGGAGTATTGAAATTAATCCACTATGCATGCTATATACCTCAGAATATTGTGCATTTTATAATGAATATTTACATAGTGTTTCTAAGTGCTAGGTGTTATTCTAAGCACTTTCTTCTTCTTCTTCTTCTCCTCCTCCTCCTCCTCCTCCTCCTCCTCCTTCACCTTCCAAGAGACAATCTCACTGTGTTGGCCAGGTTGGAGTGCAGTGGTGCAGTCATAGCTCACTGTAGCCTCAACCTCCTGGGCTCAAGTGATCCTCCTGCCTCAGCCTCCCAAGTAGCTCTAAGTACTTTTCATATAAAAACTAAGTTCGTTCTTGTTACATTAGTTGGTTCTATTATTTTTTCCAGTTTACAGCTGAGGAGACTGGAGGACACACAACTTGTAACCTGCGGAGCTGAGTTCAGATCGAGCTGTCTGACTCTAGGGTTTATGCTCTTAACCACTGCCCTACAAAGAGTCATGAAGTGAACTTAATGGCCAATCATCTCACAGTGTGAAAAGATCTTAACAACATTTTAAGTGCATGGGGCAGGTTACAAGATAGTAGTTTTATAGTATGAAATGATGTGCGCCAAAATGTTGAAAGTGCTTATTTCTAAGTGTTGGGGACATGAGAGATTCTCAGGCTTTCTTCTTTTTGTATTGTTGACTACTTTTAAAATGATAAGCATGTGACACTTTTACAGACAGATTTAACCATATGGCTATTTCCAATTGGGAAAAAATTAAAAATTGGTTTCTGTAGGAACCCGGGATAAAGGAGGAAGGCCTGTGCTGAGGGAGTGACTGTGGGGAGAGGGAGGAAGATACACACCGGGAAAATATGAAGGGGATAGGCTCTCCAGGAACTGATTGACTGAATTAGCAGGGGGAGGGGTAGAGGGGCCAGAGAGTATCCTGGGAAAAAAGGGGTCATTAGGGAGGACTTCTTATTTGGGAGCTTGAACAAAAGGGCAAGGTTTGATAGCTGGTTAGAGAGAGAGAGAGAGAGAGAGAGAGAGAGAGAGCCAAAACAATGTATAGACTTTTTAAGAAAGAAAAAACTATTAAAATTATAATACTCAATACATATCATTTGACTTCTGCAATTACAAGAGATGCTCACAACTTACCATCAGCGTCTAGACACTTTTGACTACAGTGAACTAAAAATGATACATATATAACATCTCTTAAAATGTGTATATATTTTTGGCATCCCCAGGGTGTGTGTGTGTGTGTGTAGTGTGTGTGTATTTTTTTAGTCAGATCCTCACTCCGTTGCCCAAGCTGGAGTGCAGTGGCATGATCATGGTTCACCACAACCTCAGCCACCTTCAGAGTAGCTAGGACTACAGGCATGCGCCACCACACTTGGCTAATTTTTTTTTTTTTTTTTTGGTAGAGACAAGGTCTTGCTATGTTCCCTAAGCTTGTCTTGAACTCCTGGGCTTGTCCTGAACTCCTGCCTTGGCCTTCCAAAGTGCTGGGATTACAGGTATGAGCCACCATGCCCAGCAGATGGTGATTTTTTAACAGGCTGGATTCTATTTCATCTCTTCTTGTCTTTGTAATGATGTTTGATATCTATGATTCCACTGTAAATGCTCTAGCTGAAGTCATCAATGGCCTCCCAATATCTGATTGCCATGCAGTTTCAGTCCACATCTCACTTCTTATCTCAATAGCAATTGACACTGTGTGTCCTTCCCTCCAGGGAGAAACTGCTCCTCCCTGGTTCTCCTACTATTCTGACTTCACTCCTGGTCTTCTCACCTTATCCCTTAACTATTGCTGTGGTAGGAGTGCATCCACCTGAGACACACATCAGAGACACACTCCATCAGAGATACACATCCCAATCAACAAATCCATTCTAAAAGGAATGTGGTACATATGCACATTGGAATATTATGCAGGCATAAAGAAGGACAAACATATAGACTTTGCAGCAACTTGGATGGGTTTATTATTTTTGTTTTTGTTTTTTTTAATTTTTAAAATGTGGGGTACAATTCAGGGTTAGGTATACAAAGTTGGATTTAGAGATGATCATATCAGAGATCTCTCACAGAAACAAAGAACAGAGTACCATATGTTCTCACTCATAAGCAGACCTTGAACAATTATAATACTATAAGAAAGCGATTGGCAGTAGTGGAAAACTGTCAGGGGAGGGGGTGGAATTGGCAGTTGAGGAGAACTGCTAGGGGAGGGAGGGGCACACCTCATCAATAAGGGTACCTGCATAATCAGTGTTTGTACACCTAACCCTGAATTGTACCCTACATCTTTAAAATTAAAAATTTAAAAAAAAAACAAAAAAAAAGGAAACACATCCATCTGTATGTCTTCACGTAAGAACCCATTCAATGGTCCTCAAATGTCTATCTCTTGCCCCAGTGCTTGTGTCCAATGATCCACTAGTAAGCCTCCCTGGGGCGCTCCACTGGCATCTACAATTCTTTGTTCTTCCTTAAGTCAGCAAATGGCACAGCCATTCATTTCGTCATGAAGCTTAGAAACCTGTCCTTCATCATCTTCCCCGTCATCTCATAAAATCCGATGGTTTTCACCTCCTGGCTCTGTCACTCTTGTGCTTTCTTGCTTTTCCTTCTCAGCTGCCACTGTATTTCTTCATCCTTTCCACGGATTACTGCAATATTCTCACTCTGCCCTGCTCTTCTAATCCATCAACAATGCCATGTGAGAGAGTATCCAGGCACACCAATCTGAACACAGGTCTCCAACACCATCCAAAGCAAATATTAATGCCTCAGTTCCGCCTTACTAGCACCTAGCACACCACCCAGCATGTAGCAGACATCTTGTGAAGTTTACCAAATAAACAAGAGGGGTTGAGATCACGTTTGTAATCAGAATTGGAAGCAGGTGCTCTTGTGTTTAGATTTTAGTCACAGCCAATGTTGCGTAAGTGGCATCACATATTCTATTTGTCTGCTGCCATGAACTAGCAAATGAGCATGCTAAATAGGTAAAAGAGGCCAGGTGCAGTGGTTCCTACCTGTAATCCCAGCATTTTGGGAGGCTGAGACAGAAGCCTTGCTTGAGCCCAATAGTATGAGACCATGTTACCCTGGGCAGCCTAGTGAGACCTTGTCTCTACAAAAAATTAAAAAATTAGCCCAGCATGGTGACACGTACCTGCAGTCCCAGCTATTTAGGAAGCTGAGGTGGAAGGATCACCTGAGCCCAGGAGGTCAGGCTGTGGGGGCCATGATTGTGCCACTGTACTCTGGACTGGGCAACAGAGTGAGACCCTGACTCCAAAAAAAAGATGAACCACAAAATTTCCATTTATAATTGTGTAATTTTCAAAGTGATGGTACTACTACAAGGATCAAATACACCATATCTGCAGAAAATTTTAAATATGTAATCAATATGATCATTCAAAGTTATGTTTAGTGAGATTTTTAAATAGCCTTTCCTATTGCTTTTTAAAAGCAGCAGTTTTCTTATGACAAAGCTAGTGGAAATTTTAGTATGAAAAAAAAGTTTTACTTGGAAATTGAAAGCGAGGAAAAACAAACAAGTTCAAGGGAATCAACCTGCCATCTCAGAAGCAATTGGGTAAATGGACGTTCTGGGGCCAAAGCAGGTGAGGCCACGGCTGCTGGCCTCTGAGGGGTGATCGCTACTCTGACTGTACTTACTGAATGGCACCTGCAAAAGACAGATGTCTATCTCAAACCCCTTTTTCTTTACTGTTGTTTTGTTTGTTTGTTTGCTTATTTGTTTGTTTGAGTTGGGGTCTCATTCTGTTGCTCGGGCTGGAGTACAGTGGTACGATCACGGCTCACCACAACCTCAACCTCCTGGACTCAGGCAATTCTTCCGCCTCAGCCTCCCAAGTAGCTGGGACTGCAGGCACGTGCCACCATGCCTGGCTAATTTTTTAAATTTTTTGTAGAGATGAGGTCTTGCTATGAGCCTAGGAGTTAGAGGTTGCAGTCATAGGGACACTGCACTCCAGCCTGGGTAACAGAGTGAGACCCAGATTCATAATAACAATAATGGCAGAAGGAAAAACATGGAGGCTAGCATTTTGAAAGGAACAGGGCAACGGCTAGAAAAAAAGGATCAGAAGCAACTAGAAAGAAGAGCGGGTCTAAGAGAAGAGAATTGTGGTCGAGGACACAGGTCTGAAAAGGGACAGAGGCTTTAAGAGCCTTTTGATCTACACTTTTACTCAGACAGCAAATTCTGAAAACATCTGAGGCTTTTTGCCTTTTTGTTACTAATACTTTATTGGAGCTGCTTCAAAATGAGAGTTTTAACAGAAGCACTTTAAAAAAGATTGAGACAAAAATGTAATAATTGCACACTCAGGCTTGTAATTTCTGAAATTCGCCATGTTAAGGGCTCCAAACATGCTACTTCAAATTTGGATTCCTTTTCACTCTTCACGAAAAGCTAGTCTAGTCAGATTGAAGCTGATCGCTATTTTTGAGTCATACCAGTAAATGGTTGGAGTCCATTGTCAGAGTGGGAAAACTGTATTTTTTCCATAATTCAACAATAATTGAAAGAATGTAGCTCACCCATTTTGAAATAATGAATTTTTTTTAGATAATGGTTAAGTTCAGTTCAATCTTAGAAAATTCTAGTCCTGAAGGTTTTTCTTTTTTGAGAAAATAAAGAGAAAGGAATCGATGGACAAAAAAGGCATGCTAGAGCAAAAACCATCTTTTTCAGCTGTTATCTGTCACATTCCCAAAAGGAATATAGACTACATTTTTAGAAGATATTTTTGTTGACAAAAGTCAAGAGAAAAATGGACTTGCATGAGTGGAAAGGAGGCACCCACGAATTGTGTGCTATGTTTAATTGCTCAGGAATGGATGGAAAGTGAAGGAGGAAGAGGAGACGCCTTCTTCCTGAGGCACTGAGGGTCGTGCGTTTTCTTGTATTTTGCATGTGTTTCACACCAGCCTAAAGCATGGTGCAGGCTCTTACCTTGTCTTCTCGGGAGGAAAAGAAGGGAAAGGGAATGGAAAAAAAAATCATCATCTGGATGGTAAATAGAAGAGGCACTTGTGCAGCCCTGGCCTCCTGTCATTGTCTTCATTGTAAGCCGTGTCAGAATCATCGCATTAGGTTGCCACCACAGGGTGCATGCAAATAGGGGAGAGAGCAAAGCAGACAGCATGCATAGCCACCACCTGCACATTTCAGATTGTTGGCAGGTACATTGCAGTGGACTAAAACAGAATAATTACTGGAGATAGAGTTGGCAAGTATAGTGTACGGGAGAGGCATTCAATTGCTCTCGAGTATGATAGGTGAACTATAAAAAAAAAAAATGGTGGGGAGGGAGGGGGAAAAATCCCCATTAAACACCAGACAGCTGGCATTTCTGCTCTTCCATTTTGTTTCCTGTGAAATAAGAAAGGCTGACCTATGAAGTCGGATGGTAGCAGATTGTGGACCATTGATTGAAGCAGGGATGAAGAAAGCAGAATCCGGGTCTTGAGAAAACCCCCTTGAATGCCAAATGGAAAAAGCCCTCAAGGGCCAGGGACATGCAGAGAAATGTGTGAGAACAACACAGTACAGGAGTCAATTCAAGGTAGACAATTTTTTTGGTAAACACTGGGATGTTTGTTTTAGCCACCAAACATCTGAGGCAGTCACTGTCCTAAGCACTTTGCATTTATTAACTCATTTAAATCTCAAAGTGACCTGCTATTGATCTTCTTATCATCCCCATTTTACAGGTAGATCAGAAAACTGAGTCATGGAGAGTTAAGTGACTTGTCCAAGATCATTTAGCTGTTATGTTGCAGGGTGGAGAATTCAGCCCAGGCCACCTAGTGTTCAAGTGTACACTCTTAACAATGCCAGTGAACTATCTCCCCATGAGAATGTATAAGCATGTTAAATGGAATGTTGTCAGAGACTTACATAGAAAAACAACCCAAAAAGCTCACTTTATACAATTTATCTAAACTCTTCAAAGTAAACAGCATTATCTTATTAAATGTGTAGTTATTTGCATAAAAGCTATTTTTCTGTGTAAATCTCTGACAACATCCCATTTATCAAAGTTTTATTAATGAAATGCCTATTAATGAAATGTCATAGTATGACCCCTTCTTTAAAAAGCTGAAATATGTATATGTGTATGTTACATACTTTTCCAAAATTGCCTTTGTGTGTTGGGCCGGGAGGTTCTGCCTCAAGGTCGCAGACCACTCAGCCAGCCATGAGGTCATTAGCATTCACCCAATTTTCATCATCTGAGCCACCTCTCCTAATAGTCCACCCTCTACTGTCTTCTTAACAGAACCTCCTTGCCCCATAGTCTCAGATATCTACTCCAAATTAGTGCCTTGGCTTTCCCCTGGCAGTCCTTATTAAGCTAGGAGTAGGCATATGACTTAAGTCACCCTAATTAGGCTGAAGGAAAAAAATTATATCCCATTATATTCCAAAGTTCATTCCCCATCTCTCTCTTTCTGTCTCTCCCTCTCTCTCTCTTGCTGCAAGAGGCCAAGGAAATATTCAGTCCCAATTGACCTGGCAGCCATTTTGGATCACCTATGAAGGAAATCAGCCTTGTATAAAGCCTGAGAACTGCAAAAGGGAGAGGGAAAAAAACAAAAACAAACTAGATCCTTGATGGCATCATAGGGCAGCTGATTATGCCTAGAACATACTTGCCTTTCGAATTTCCTGTCCTGTCTTGTGAGGGAGAGTTTCATATTTCTTTCCTGTTACTCGCAGTCAAAAGCATCCTAACTATAAGCCCCAAGACCTATATTCTTAAATAGAACACTTCCTTGCAAGTTCCATCCTGGCTCTGAGCAACTTGAGCACCAATCTCCAAATTCTTCTGCATCTAGATTTTTTATTTTATTTTATTTTTTAGCTGTGAGCCCCTTTGAATCTAGAATCCTCCTAGAGCTTGTCCAGTCAGAGCAAATAAGCTCTGAGACAATCTTGATGTACTCTGGCAGTAGCAATGTCATGAAAAGGAGTAAGTGGGGAGTAGACCTGATGAGGATCAAATTGGCAACAAAAATTCGTTGTAGAAAAGAATCTTCATCTTCCTACCGGAGATGATATTCTTCGCCCTACAGCATTGGTGTGGTAGAAAAAAAGGGCAGATATTTTCAATTAGAATGCTAATATCAAACAACGACTTTACCACTCATTAGCCACGTGACCTTAAGCAAGTTACTTAGCCTCAATAAATCTGTTTTTCCACTTGCAAAAATAGGATTAATAAACCTGTTGCCTCTAATCTTGTGAGGATTATAGACAATAGAGAGAGTCAATTACATATACCAAGTCCAAAAATGGCAACCATTATTACGATCTTTGGCTCTACCACACTATAGTCCAATACTCTCATTTATTCAACAAATAGTTAGTTATGAAGCACCTACTATATTGCCAAATATTGTCATGGGCACCAGTGCTTAATAACACTTTTATTGTACATCAATATCTCTTATAAGGAAAAGTTTTCATATAAGTATGAATAAGCATATACATACCTGTGGTTTTTTTTATTTTTTCTTTTAGGATTGATGCTCCACCTTTATAACCTTATTATAATATATCCCAACATAGTTTATTTCTAAGAAGATACAGAAGCCAGGACTTTCTCTTAGGAAAATCATGTTGTTGTCTCCTTCTAATCCAAACTTCATGATGTACTTTGTTAAAGATATCCCAAGTTTTTAAGTTGCATATCAAGAGCTCTATGTGGGAAGAATGAAGAAAAACCCATTTTTTTCCCTTGTAAAACATGAATTGAGAATATCACCCTGATTCATCACATTGACATTAACTCTTATTCCAGACGTGAGGAGCCAATGTTTCTCATGCCAGAGGGAACCATCCTGACTGTCTTCAGGGTATTTCTGTCTCTGAATATAACTCAGCAGTTCTGGACAGCTGGCGTAAGCAAGTTGGTGCATTCCTTTACATGTGGTAGGACCAGAAACGACCACCCAAGAAAACACGAACTTCCGAAGAATTAAAGAATCCATAGGCATGGTTAGGGTTTCCTCCCACATGGGGATTTATTCCTCAACCTTACAGAAAAGGTCTTGATTGATTGAGGGAAGAGGTTTATCTATACTTGAGTGGGGCTTTAAGGAAGGAGCAGTATTCCCAAGACCCTTCTGTTAGTAGAGATGATAATCATTAAAGAGCTTTCCCAAGGGAATGGGGAATCTTTGAGTTTTAGGACCTCAGAGTTAGTTGTCCCCCCTTCCTACTTGGCGATTTTTTTTCCTCCATTGCCAGAGCTCCAGGATGCTGATGTTAGTCTGCTAGGGAATCTGCAGAATCTGCTCATACTTAACCCACATGGATTAGCTCGCTGCATATTTATCGTTTCCCACCAATTGGATGACTCTCTTTCAGAGACTCTGATGAAAATTGCTACTGTCAAAAAAGGTAGAAGCCAGGGGCAACCCCCTCAGGTCCCCTCCTGCTCTGGGAGATTTTCTATCCTCTCAATAAATCCCGCTTGGAAAAAAAAAAAAGAAACCAGGCATGGTGTCTCATGCCTATAATCCCAGTACTTTGGGAAGCCAAGGAGAGAGGATTGCTTGAGCCCACAGGTTTGAGACCAACCTAGGCAACAGAGTGAAACCTGCCTCTACAAAAAAAATTTAAAAATTAACTGCGTGTGATGGTATGTACCTATAGTCCCAGCTACTCAGGAGTCTGAGGTAGAAGGATCACCTGAGCCCAGGAGGTTGAGTCTATGGTGAGCTGTGGTCATGCTACTGCACTCCAGCCTTCAGCCTGGGTGACAGAGTAAAACTGACAAAAAAAAAATGGTAGAAGTACAAGTAATCATCACCAATTCTGTTATGTCCCCCAAAAAAGACAAGCAACATGTAAACTTTGCCAGTATCTGCTCTGAGTTAAATAACTGGTCAACTATAACCAGTCAATTACCAGCATTGGGGAAAAAACCCACTTTGATTTTCTGAGGACTATTACTGTTATTTTTCTACTTGACCTCTACTTTCTTATAGTTTGCTTGTTTTGTAACAATGGACCAACTGGTTTCTTTAAATATTTTTTTTATCAAGATAAAAAAATCAAAAACACAATCTTGTCAAAGCCCCTTTTTTGCTTGATGCTGTGGAGTATAATTTATGGTTCCTGACTCCACATTGCATCAGAAGAAAAACATAAGGCAGACAAGTCTGGATAGAAATGAGGGCTAGTCTTGGTGGCTCACACCTGTAATCACAGCATTTTGGGAGGCTGAGGCAGTAGGATAGCTTGAGCCCAGGTGTTTGAGATCAGCTTGAGCCCAGGTGTTTGAGATCAGCCTAGGCAACATAGCAAGACCCTATCCCTACAAAAGCATCAAAAAATTAACCAGGCATGGTGGCACACGCCTTTAGTCCCAGCTTCTTGGGAGGCTGAACTGGAAGGATTGCCTGAGCCCAAGAGGCTAAGGTTGCAGTGAGCCATGAACATGGCACTGCACTCCAGACTGGGTGACAGAGTGAGACCTCAACTGAAAAAAAAGAAAAGAAAAGAAATGAAGAGGTGAGAGAGGATGACTTTGGACCTGATTGTGCGGAATGCATGCTTCAACACATCTGGTAGCTAGAGTGATCAAGACAGAAGTGGTGAGACCTTGAAAAGTGGGTAGGATATCAAGAATGATGGAAGTATCGCCGGAGCCCGGCAGGTCAAGGCTGTGGTGGCCGGGAGCATGCCACTGCACTCCAGTCTGGGTGACAGAGTGAGACTCCAACTCAAAAAAAAAAAAAAAATGACGAACGAGAGAAGGGGCATTCTAGACAGGAAAGAAGAGCGTCAGGGAAGGCCCAGTTTTATTGCTGGTAAAGGCTGGTGAAGGCTCAGCTTTATTGGACCAAAGCAAGTCTGAGCTTGTATACCAGAGCCAGTCAGTTTAGCTTTGAGTGTGAAATTCTGGGGGTTTTTCACTGTGTCTTGCAAGCACTGGGTAGACATTGAAGACTGCACAGGTAAATGTTATGAAGAATGTGGAATTTTTTGACTACTAATCTGGCAGATGTGGGAGGGAGGAATTAGAAGAAAGACAGGAAGAGATTACTCGGGCTATAGGTTCCTAAAGCAATAATAACTAATAGTAGCAAGGGCAAGAAAGCAGTAGCAAGATGGTGGTGACCAAGCATCTTCCCTGTAGAAACTCACTGAAAGTTTCATATTTCTTCACTACATTCTGCGGGGAAAAAATTACAAAATTGTCTTCAACAAGTTCAAAATGGAGAGCATGATATGGTTCTGATTTTTTCAGACCTGAAGAATAATATTAAAAGCTTAAGAGTTATATATTCAGTATCATCCAGAATCCATTCTCTTCATTGTGTGTAATATGGCTAAGTAAAATATGCACACTGTATATGATTTGTGTACAAGGATATCAATAATAATGGATAAAGAAAACATATCTAAGATTTAATCAGGGTTTCTGATTAAACTATATGAATGAGTAAGATAACATATTTGGAGTAGAGTCTTCAACATCACAAATCTCAATGTTCACATACCAGCCTTTAAATTAAATTTTAGTCATAAAATGTCATAGCCTAATTCTCACCTCATGACAGAGAGGGTAACTAAGGAGAGAGAAATGATCTCCCACCTCTCATCCTCGCTTCTCCCTCCACCTACCTCTTGATTATGGCAGAAGCCATATTGTGAGCTACTTGGTGGCTGAGCTAGACTTCCTTAATCTTTTATTTATTCCCATACATATAAATAAGAGTGGGGAAAAAGCATTTCAAAAGACAACGTTACTAACTGCCAACTTTGTCCAACATGCTTATTCTATGCACCCCACCCCCATATTCTGGTTAGGATCACAAAACCCAAAGAAATATAGAAAAAAGCAACAAACGTGACAGATGGGGATAGCTCAGAATGAGGAGGGACTGTCTTTCTTCCCTTGTGCCCCTAAACAGCCCTCCCTATGGGCTGGGCTTTCTCCACATATAGAAAAAATTATTTCAGTCCTTGAAAAAAAATTTTTTTAATCTGTCTCAGGATCTAAGAAAAATATTTTCTAAGCTAAGTTCTCATTTTTAACACTGGGGGCCCAAAACTACTTTATAGCTAAGAAAATTATTAAACTATTAGTTTCTCTAAAGCAGACATCATGTTGTATTTATTTTAACCCTTTTTCTTTGTTCTGTCCCTGTAATGCCTACTGCAGACCCTGGCAAACAGCAGATACTCGATTAATGTGTATTGACTCGAGTTTTTGAATCATACTTTCTTAAAGCTATAGATTGATAATATGTAAACCAGGATAATTCATCAGAAGCCAAGATAATTTAAGTGAATTATGTCTCTTAGCGTCCAGGTTTAGTGAATAGCCACTGTAGCATCCCTTTAAAGGGAACACTATGTCGTGCATTTTAGACACTGGCTGGTGTTGATGTAACCTATATCCATTGCAACCTGACAAAATGCAACAGAAAGTTGAGCCCTTTATTGAATGGCCCTTGGATAGTTGATTTTGTTTTCTGATGGCAGATACTGAAGGTACAGAAAGGCTGTTCTCGTTGTTCAAATAGCCTTTTCAATTTTTAATTTGACATAGAGAGTTACATGATCTACAATACATGCAGGCCAGCGGTTATCTCTGATCAGCTGCTTTGGTACATTTCAACCCATCTTGGCTGAAAGCAGCTCTATTGTAAGGACTTTTTCGGGCTCTAGCATACATGTGAGGTTCAATGACAAGATCCCTGATAAACTGGAACAAAGAATAGGAAACGGGCTTTCAAATGATCAACTGATCATTCACTTCTCTGGGTTTAGATTCTGCCTGACAGACTTATTAAAGAAGAGTCACACAGAGAAGAATCAGAATATGTCTCCCAGGTCCTGGTCAAATGAGAATCACATTTGAGAGCCAGAAGTCACCTTAGAGGGCATCTTATCCAACTTAGTTATTTTAAGGTGAAGGGGTCTGATGTTCAGAGAATTCAATGACTCACCCACAGTCATGCAGCTTATGTTCAGAGCTAGGACTGGAATTCAGCTTATATACATTCTTTCCTCGTTGACTTTTTTGCTGACTGATGTTAGGAAAACCAAGAAGAAGAAAACAGTCTAGTTTTTCTTGAGCTTTTTCCAAGAATACCATCATGTGAAGGATTATTATGAGGCTTCTTGGTTTCTGTAGCTCAGTCACCTTTATTAAATGGGTGAGGTACTGGGAGGAACCCTGGCTGTGAATTTGGACTTAAGCTTGGGATCAGTATATAACCAATGCTGTAATTTATTGTGCACCTGTCATATGCTAGACATTGCGCATACATTATTTTTATCTTCACAATGAATCTGGAAGGAGCCCTATTTTGTAGAAGAAAAGGCTGAGTCTTAGAGAGTTTAACTCTCTATCCCAGTGTCATGTAGGTATCCAACTCCAGTGCCTGGTTGATTCCCACATCCCCATTTTTTACCTTGGACCACATACACATGTGTCCTTAGGCAAGTGACTTAACTTCTCAAACCACAGTTTCCTTGACCATGAACTCCATACATTCATATTCTTCCTAGCATTAGCATAGGAGGAAATTAAAAATAATGTATACCATGGAGTACCTAGTCTTGAACTTGGCAGACGGAAGACAGTTAACATAATCCAGTTCCATTTTGCACCTATATCCCTCTCTTATTTGAATTTTTCAGCAGAACTTACATTTTGAATTATATTGACTTGTGTTGAAAAGAGAAAGTTGAAACACTTGCAAGGTGTCAGAAAAGGTCAGAAGTGAATGAAATGTTCTACATGATAATCCCAAACTGCAGAATAACCTGATGGTAACATTTAAATTGCAGAGAATTGGGCCCCAAACCAGTTTCCTGTGAGTGAAATAATTGAATCAGCCAGTCAGAGAAAGTACTAGCTCTAATTTAGCATCGTAAGTCTGAAATGCAGGTAGAGTTTCCAGAAAAATGTGTCAATATTCATGTAAAATTTTACCTCCATTAAACAGTGGATTTTTTTTTCTAAGTCTACTTTATCGATTCTAGCCTGAATTTCTATACAAAGTGAAAAGATACAGGCATATCATTTAACAATTGCTAGTAGACATCAGAAATTATCTGATCATTTCTTGAAGCAATATACATTCTTTTTAACGACACTTCTGAAATTATAGTCTAAATAAAAATGTGATTTAATTTATAAAAATTCAACTTGCATGCAATGTTTCAGAAATACAGCTATTGTATTTAGCCAAGAACACTTTTTACAGTTGGTAGCAATCAAAGAGGTATATATTAGGAGGACAACAATGAAATAAAATACAAACAAAAAGAATATCATGCTTGATTTAGCCCTTCAGAGAGAAAGTAGAGGACTGATGAGAAAAATCACAATGAGACGAAACAAGATCAGTACGTTTTTAGATTTAGTAATTGACCCTGGAAAAATCATTACACAAATTCCTGAATGAAAAGATATGTGTTTACGACTGAAATATGAGCAGACAGTTTCATTTAAACATTTCATTACACAAGACTTGAGAGAAAGATGATTTCGAAGCAAAAAATTGTACTTGTCACTGTGCATGGTGGTGGCTCACGCCTCTAGTCCTAGCTCTTTGGGAGGCTGAGGTGGGAGGATTGCTGGAGTCTAGGAGTTTGATGCCAGCCTGGGAAACATAGCAAGACCTCATCTCTACAAAATATCAAAAAAATTAACTGGTCATGGTGCTGCACGCCTATAGTCCCAGCTACTCAGGAGGCTGGGGTAGAAGGATCACCTGAACTCAAGAAGTTGAGGATGTAATGAGCTGTAATCCTGCCACTGCACTCCAGTCTGGGTGACAGAGGGAGAACCTGACTCAAAAAACAAAACACAAAAACTGCAAGAAGGGTGGATCAGTCCTTGTTTATCACTTATCATTTTTTCTATTACACTAGCATAGTGTTTTGCCCAGAGATAGGACTTAATAAATAATTATTAAATGAGTGAAAACAAGAAACAAAATCTAATCTGTGGTAGAAGAAAAGCTTACCAGACAGCTACTGAATAAAGGTTTGACCTCAAATGGGCATGGTATAAAGTTAGGAATTCCAGAGGATGCTATGTTAGAGTCATTGTGCCAATTTTTCTGTGAGTAAGACATGGTAGAAAAATCTACCTAACACATTTCAGGCTACCATATCACCTTCCTAACGTATAGCATCCTTTTCCATTGGGTGGTAGTTCAAAGTCTGCCTGACATTCTTCCCCATGTCAGGAGATAAATTACAGCTGTATCATGTATTTCAAAATAAACCTCCTATAAAATATTCCAAGACCCTGTCTCCAAGTTACCAACCATGGAGTGAATTTCAGACAAGTCTCTTGACTAATAAAAGAAATAGAAGGTGCTCTGAAAAAGTAACTGATATGCCAATTTTTGTGTAAACAATGCTTTTCTGACTTAAAGGACTTCTGAGTCTTCTGTTGAATTAGTCAGCAGATATTCAGTAACTGAAAATACATTTTTAATATTGTAGTGTAATAATTGGGTTGAATAGCTTATATAACACAGGATTTACCTTTACAAAAGTCCTCTCTTGTGGTGTTATGATATAGATATTAGTTTTTATCCATGGTTCCTGGCTTATAGCCTCCATAGTTCTAGTGACTACTTTGTTCAGTGTTAGGTGTGTTTGACTTCGGGAAACAATTTCTCTGTCTCCTGCCCTATGGTCACCTGCCCCAAGGCAGGACTCTGATCTTCCCACCTTCCGAGTATGGGTCTAAAGACCCTACCTAGAGAAGATCCCACCCTACATCTTGGAAGAAGGAATGCTGACATCATGAAGCTTCTATAAAAACTAAAGAGTATTTGTCCCGGGAACTTCTAAAGAGCTGGACACGTGGAGGTTCCTGGAGGGTGGGAGACACAGGGAGGGCATGGAAGCTCTGCCCTCTTCCCCCACACCTCTTCTTACACGTCTCTATCCTTTGCACTATCCTTTATAATAAACCAGCAAATGTAAGCAAGTGTTTCCCTGAGTTCTGTGAGCCACTCCTGCAAATTAATCAAACCCAAAGTGGTACATCATGGGACCCCAACTTGAAGTCAGTTGGTCAGAAGTTCTGGAGACCTGGACTTAATGACTGGGAGAGGGAGGAGGAGTCTTGGGGTCTGAGACCTCACCCTGTGGGATCTGACACTATCTCCAGGTAGACACTGTTGGAATTGAATTGGAAGACACTTCATTAGTGTCTGCTGCTTGGTGTGTGGGGAAGACCCCACACTTTTGGCCACAGAAGCCCGTGTTGGTGAGTGTTGCTGTGGTAGTGTGAGACCAGAGGAAAGAGGCACTTGGGAGTTTTTCCTAAAGCATCTCTGTTCTGGATAGTGGAGCTACCCCACCTTGCAAGCACATGGATGCTCCTGGTATTCAGTGCTGTCTTCGCAAGCCCGGGATAATGCTGTGATGCAAAATCTGAGACCTTGAAGATGAATTTCGTGTTCCTTGGATGCCTTCACCGTCCATATTGCAGCTGACTCCTGTCTTCACCACACAGGAATATTCTTCATTTTCTGGGAACTTTGTATTGCATCCCCAGAATGTTCATCCATGGCTGACAGAATTCTAATCCTGTCCTAAGCCTGCACCCACCAAGAGCTGGGTGAACTCCCTCTAGCAGCAACAATTAGCTCCCAGCTCAGCTTCCTTTTAGAGAGTTGCACGAGCCTGGGCATAAGAAAGAGGAAGGAGGACATTTCCTCTCTCTCTCTCTCTCTCTCTCTCTCTCTCTGAGTTGGAGTCTCCTTCTGTTGCCCAGGCTAGAGTGCAGTGCACGATCACAGTTCACTGCAGCCTCCGCCGCATGGGGTCAGGCGATCCTTCCACCTCAGCCTCCTGAGTAGCTGGGACTACAGGTACATGCCACCATGGCTGGCTAATTTTATTTATTTATTGTAGAGTCAAGGTCTCTCTATACTGCCCAGGCAGGTCTCAAACTCCTGGGCTCAAGCAATCTTCCTGCCTTAGCTTCCCAATGTCTTAAGATTACAGGAAAGAGCCATGGCGTCCGGCATCTCCTCTCTTGTAAGTTATAAAAATGGAATAACCTACTGCACCAGAGGAGATAATTTACCCACAGTCATCCTTATGGCACAAATGAGTAAGTTATTTAATTTCATTTGACTGCAAAACTGTCCCAGGTCTTCACGATCACTTCCTGGCTATTCTTTATCAGGATTGTGGAAAGCAGGGGACAGGACATGAGAATGTTTAGTCCCATCTCTTGATGTTTCAGGAGTGTTCATCTTGTTTTGCCAACTAGAATGTAAACTCCTTGAAAGAAGAAACCACACCTGGGGTGTGGTTGGCAGAATGCTGTGGTGGCCTCATGATCTCAGCTCCCTTGTAGTATACCAGTGTAACCCCCCTTCCTCAAGTAGCCAGTAGAATATGGCAAAGTTGGCTGAGTGTGGGGACCCATGCCTGTAATCCCTGCACTTTGGGAGGTCGCACTTTGGGAGGCTGAAGCAGGAGGATTGCTTTAACCTAGGAGTTTAAGACCAGCCTGGCAACATAGTGAGACCTAATCTCTCCAAAAAAATTTTAAAATTAGCTGAGTGTGGTGATGTGTGCCTGTAGTCCCAGCTACGTTGGAGGCTGAGGTGGAAGGATCACCTGAGCCCAGGATGAGCAGTGATCGTGCCACTGCACTCCAGCCTGGGTGACAGAGTGAGTTGAAAAAATATGACCAAGATGATGAGATGAAGGAGGAAGATTATTCTTCGGCCTTAAGCAAATGACCATGTTTTAAACTGCTCATGAAGAGGGCCACATGGCAGGGAACGACAGGCTGCCTTTAATGACTGGGAGCTGTCCCAGCCAACAGCCAGTCACCAAAAATATGAGGATTCAGTCCTGCAGTCACAAGGAGGTGGATTCTTCCAACCATGGGAAGTAATCTTTGAAACACATCTTCCCCAGTCAAACCCTCAGATAAGAACACATCTTAGCCAATACCTTGATTACAGCCTGGTGAGACCTTGAGCAGAGATCACAGTTAAGTGATGTTCAGACTCCTGACCCATGAAAACTCTGAGATAATAAATATGTGTTGTGTTAAGGCATGGAATTGTGCTAATTAATTTCATAGCAGTAGAGATGGGAAAGTTAATCTCTCCTTCCAAAGAGCTTGTCGTTCCAACTCATGGTGGACAGCAACACCTGAAGGGTTGCAACCTTTATGCCAGGATGGGCTGGGTACATGCATGGGGGTGGGTGAGAGGCTTGCTAAGTCAAAGTACCTTCCAAACACCCGTGGTGATGCCAGATTCAAGCCAGGACAGCCACCACCATGTCCCATCTGAAGACCCTCTCCATGCCCACCACTGGGCCCTTGCAGAGAGTAGAGGGCAGGAAAAATTGCTGGGAGGCTAGAAGGTGATGGTTGGGAGAGGCCCAAGGCACCTGAAAGTATCTAGGAGCCCATCCTGGAGAAGCTGGGAAGCAGCAGAAAGTGGGGCTGTGCAGGAGTCAAGGCTCCATTGCCCTGTTAGATTTCACTGGCAAGACACAAAATCAAAGATGAAGAGAATTTTAAGACGATAACTGCAGAGCCTTAAATCCCAAGTGCAGGGCCTTTCTAGGCATGGGGTCCTGTGTGACCACACTGGTCACAGCCCTTGAAGCCTCCTGGCTTGAGGGAAACACCAGTTAGGGGAATTTGGAGGGAGCTACTGTGTTGTGATTCTGCTCCTCTCTACAAGATCTCTCTGAGTCCAGTACCCTCGCTGACTTTCTCCACACTCCCTCCATCCTATGAATTTTTTTATACCCTCAGATTGGACCTGGAGTTGTGGGGGAGGAGAACTTCTTCCAACTTGTGCTTTGAACCTTCTTTTTGGTGTACCAAATGCCTTCTGTCTACTTTGCTACATTAAGACCCGCCAGCTAAGGAAATGCATTCTTCATAGTCTAACTAAAATGGGCCAAAAGTCCCAGGATCAAAAGGAAATACTTGTAATGGGCTCAGTATCAAAACAGTTACACCATAGGAAAAATAATTTTTTAAAAAAATTTGCAATGGAAAGCATTATTGCTTAGTACATAAAAATTATTATTTCCACCTGCAGGATTTCTAGTACTTTACCATGGAAATCAGCGTGTGTGTGTGTGTGTGTGTGTGCGTGCGCACATATGTGTATGGCATGCATGTTCATGTATGCAAATGAGCAGTTTTGCAAAGAGATCAGAGAATTAATGATACACACACATTTAAATGCAGGCTTGACTGTCACATAGAACAGCCTTTATTGACAATTACTACTACTGGGGATGTCTTTGGGGCAGCTCAATGAGCTGCATTCTTTTTCTAATTGACCATAATAATGCATTTCTTTAACAAACACCTCATCTTAACAGAACTGGGTCCTGGGTCTCCACTCACTACTTCACTTTGAGCAAAAAGGTTTGATACATAATCAAGGAACATGATTTGATTTTCAAAAGGCCATTAGGGAAGACAGTCCACAGAGTAATCCTGTTAATATTTCTGCTATTAAGACATCTGTTTCCTATATTTAGAATACCCAGAAAGAATAGAATCTAAATATTTAAATGTCTCACTGAAAAATATCTGACAACTGGAAAACGTCTTAAAAGCCTATAAAGTCTGGCTCTTAGATAATCAGAATCAGCTAACAGAATTCATTTTTATTAAAGCATTTCAAATGATCAAGTCACTGATGCGTTTTAACACTATAATGACATAATACCCTTTCCTCAACTCTTCAGAGAGGCAAAATGATCACAGACTAGGCAAGTTCAACTGCACACAATGTTTTCACAAGCCCAGGAATATTAGTCCATAAGAAAGACTTCTGGTATGAATGATGAGAATTTGAGAAAGTACCATTTTGGTATAAAACGATCTAGTTGCCTCTGGTTATCAATTACTTTAATCCTAGTTCTCTTTCCCTTCTTCCTCCGAGTTCTTTCTCTCCCTGATGACAAAGGGAGTTCTGAGCATGGAAGAAATGAACCAAGCGATGATTTGAACGAAAACCTGACCCTACCTAATTTTTTTTCTCCCCCTCCCCTGCATTTTGTGGCGTGTAATCACTGAGAGTGTGGCAGGAAGTAATCACCAGAGAGGCACAGACGCTCGAAGCAAAGAGAGGACAACGTTTGCTGCCAGGAAGTCATGTTAACTTTTCAGTTGTCATTCCAGCCATTGCACTCATTCTTCTAAGGATGAGAAAAGAAGTGAACAGTGATGATTACTCTCTGCACAAGAACTAAGTCGTCCAAGGACCCAGTGGAGTGGCCCTGCAGTAAGGGGTGCTGAGGCAATGTAATCATCATTTTTCAGAGAAGGAACCTTACTGCTGTGCATTCTGCATATGGCCATATAACAGAGTAACCTCACCCGGAAGTAGGTGGCTTGGAGAGAATCATTTGCATAGGAAACGCCAGAAGAACTACTGTCTGCTTCATGGGTCTACCATTCCCTTGTTATAAATTCAGAATATTTGCAGGTTACAGGGACTGCTTTTTAGCTCATGGGGGACTGACTAAACACACTCCCAAGAAGAGGTGGGATAGTAGAGATTAAGAGCATTAGTTTTAAAATAAGACACAACCTGGTTTCAAATCCTGCCACTACCTCATGCAAGTTGCGGGATATTGAGCAAGTCACTTGAACCCCTTTAAGATCAATTTGCTCATCTGCAAAATGAGTCTACTGAGAATACCTTTCTTGTGTGGTGTTAAAAGGTTTCAAATAGAGACTGTTATAAAGAACTAACTCAATGCCTGACACAAGATGGACTCAATACATGTTGGCTCAATGTCATGACCACCAATGATTTAAAATAATTCATATGCTGCCCACAATTTTTTTTTTTTTTTGGTTTGCCAGCTCCTAAACCCAGTAAGACAGGTTCTGTTCTTTTTTAATGTTTTGCAAATTGTCCTGTGCATTCTTGGTGATTTATCAATAACAAAAACAATACAAATGCATGCATCAACACTTGCAAGTGGAATTCTGCAAGTTTTTATTTCATTGGAGTCATTACAAGCTAATTGGGGTCTTTATGTTATCTCAGTGTTATCTGTAGCTGACCCTTCCAGCTAATGTAGGTACACCCCTGATCTTTGTCCTTTTCATGTTTTCCACATTATTCTACGTTTAGAAGTGGGAGCCTGCAGCTGGAGTCACCACAGGACCTGATTTTGGCTGTAGGACCCAGATGGCAGAAGCCCGAAAATGTTTCTGGCAAATACCTCCACAAGCTGGAGTGGGTATGCGTGTGTGCGTGCGTGTGCATACCCCTCCCTTTTATTGACACTTGAGCTAAATGCCCAGCAGCCGCTTCTTGGCTGGATTCCATTCAAACTACAGTTGGCGCCTGTAAAAATGGCTTTGGCTCCAATATCTTCTATGTGACTGTCTATCATCAAGAATTTTCCCACTGCTGATGATTTCTATTTTTATGAATACTTGAAAACTCACATCAGAGTTTTGACCTCCTTTTATCTTTCCAGTGGAAATTCTTTCATAAAGAAGTGCCGTCTCTTTTATGCCATTGTGTTTTGTGAGGGGATATTTATAGCACTGTGAAAACCAGAGAACGTAGGACTCCTTTTGACTTTCGGAAAAACTGTAAAGCGTCAAATTGCATGTCAGGGAAAAAATGATCTCATGAAAAAATTAGCAGGCCTCACTATTTTCCACGGTCCCCTCATATCTCCCGCTCCCCAAATACAGAGAGGATGAGTAGTCATGACACGCCAATAAACTAAAACTAGCATAAAAAATAAAATCGTGCTATATTGTGTTGGATGCAACAGAGAGGTTTCTGAAAGGGGACATTTAAAATGCAGTAAGGGGATAAGAGAGTGCCTTTCCAAATAGAAACCCCTGGTGGATGCTTTCAGAAAGAAATGATGCTGGAGGTGCCTATCCAGAATCTGATATGCATGGGTTATTAATTGGGATTTTCTCAAACTGCCTTTCCTTAAAGTTGGGGTTGCCTATTAAAAGGCTAAACATCTTATATGACTTCAAAAGCTCTCAGGTCATACCTGAACACTCTTTGCAGACATTTACTCACTCTTAGCTGTCATTTATGTGATTTTCAGAAACAGTAAAATTTTCATCCTACCTGGAAATTGAAAATACACTAAACCAAAGAAAGAACTAAATGTCTCTCACTGGAGCCATCCACTTAAATGCTAAGAGCACGCTCCCTACCGTATCAAATGTGAAAATAAGGAAAGGCAAGCTCAAGGTGTAGGAATCCTCAGCAAGTAAGGAAGACATTTCTTTTCTTTTCTTTTTTTTTTTTTTTTTGAGTTGGAATCTCACTCCATCGCCCAGACTGGAGTGCAGTGGCCGCTCCCGGCCACCGCAGCCTCGACCTGCTGGGCTCCGGCGATCCTTCCCTCTCAGCCTTCCAAGTAGCTGGAACTACAGGTGCGCACTACCATGCCCAGCTAATTTTTTTATTTATTGTAGAGATGAAGTCTCGCCAAGTTGCCCAGGCGGGTCTCGAACCCGCGGGCTCAGGCAATCCACTCACCTCAGCCTCCCAAGGCGCGGGATTATAGGCTGAGCCACCGAGCCCGGCTGACATTTCTTTTAAAATAAAGTGGTAAGTAAAGATTATAGGACTTGCTCATATCAGCCCTCTCTATCCATGGATTTTGCATTCATGGATTCAGCCAACTGGGGATCAAAAATATTTGGAGGAAAAAAACAGCATCTGTGCTGAACATGTCTTGTTATGGTGTCAAGGCTGCTTTCAAACTTGTGGACTCAAGCAATCCTCCTGCCCTGAACTTTCAGAGTGCTGGGATTACAGGCATGAGCCATTGAGCCCAACTTTTTTTTTCCCTGTCATTATTCTGTAAACAGTACAGTATATTGGGAGGGGGAGGCAAGAGGATTGCCTGAGCCCAGGGGTTCGAGATCAGCCTGGGCAACTTGGCGAGACCTCATCTCTACAATAAATTTTAAGAATTAGCTGGACTTGGTGGTGAGTGCTTGTGGTTCCAGCTACTTGGAAGGCTGAGGTGAAAGGATCGCCTGAGTCCATTCCAGCAGGTCGAGGCTGCAAAGGCCATGAGCGTGCCATTGCACTTCAGCCTGGATGACAGAGTGAGAGTCCTATTCAAAACAAACAAAAATAACAAATAACAACAACAAAAAGGTACAGTGTAACAACTATTTACATAACACTCATATTAGGTATCATAAGTAATGTAGAGATTACTTGAAGTATACAAGAGGATGTATGTAGGTTATATGCAAATACTACACTATTTTATATCAGGAACCTGAATTTCCATGGATTTTGCTCTCCGAGAGAGGTCCTGAAACCAAGTCCCCTCAGACACCAAGGTCCAATTGTATGTTTCTTTATTAATTAGTGTGTAGAAACCTAAATGCTGGGAAAATAAAAGCTATTAAGATGATCTTTAATGTGTATTTTTAAAAAGTTTTGTGTGAAGAAATAAAACAAGTCTCCCCAGGAGACCTGGAGGATCCAGAGTCCAAGGAAGCTTGAAATCAGGTACTTGAATGATTCATTCTATGAAAGAGTCCTGTGAATTTGTCTGGCCCTAATCCTAGAATCTCTCTGATGGATCCTGATTCAAATACATGAATACATATAATAACTCTATTTGTAACTTCCAAACACTGCAAACAAACAAAATGTCCTTCAGTGTGTAAATAGACAAACATGGTTCATCCATATAACAGAATAATACTCATCAGCCAAAAGGACTGAACAACTGATAGAGACAAAACAACATGGAAGAATCTCAAATGCGTTCTGTCAAGTCAAAAAGGCTATCACCTGTATAATTTATTTTATATGGCATCAAGAAAAAAAGCAAAACTAGAGGCAGGAAACAGACCAGTAGTTGTCAGGGGTTTAGGGGCCAGGGGCCTGTCTACAAAGGGGCATGGAAGAACTTTTTGGAATGATAGAACTCTTCTTTATTGTAGTGGTGGTTACATAATTGTATGTGTTTGCAATATCTTGTAGAACTACACACTTAAAAAGCCCCCTAATTGTACTATGTGTAAATTATACTTGAATTTAAACTATTAAGAACCAATTTTATTAACAAAACTAACATGAAAGATAAACTAATGACAATAAGTTTGACAGATATATTTGTCAAGACCTTTTATAGATACTTTCAATATATTTTAAAAAGGAGAGAATGGGTGGCTTTTAAAAAAATCTGACTTAATTCTTTGCACCTGGTTCTTTTTCTTGAGGAGTATCTCATTCTGATATCACTAGTGTTAACCACCCCACCTGCCACATATTTTAGGTATGTAAACTCCAAGACAAGTCTTATATTTTGAGTAGTCACAGGGTAGAGTTCTTCATGAGTCCAAGAATATCTAGACACAGGCCTGATGACCAGGAAGGGTTCCAGACCATTGCTGGAATGCCAAATATTTTATATTCAAGGGAGAGAATCTGATCACTCAAGTTCTGGAACAACTGGTTCTAATGAATTTCTTTATTACTAATTATAAAATATGAGATGCTCAGGAATGTGCAAGAAAAGTTTTGTTTGTTTGTTTTTAAGGTAAAATCAAGTTAAAATAAACTTCAAGAGCAACCCTAAATAGAAAAGTAAGCTATAAGATACCATACCACCCTTGGAATACAAGGGGTGACCTAAGAAAACATAGAATATATTTATAAAAAGCTGTGTATTTATTCTTACATGTTCAAACATCAGTAACCTGCAAAGTACTCTCCGTTTGATGCAATACACCTATCTATCAAGATACTTTTTCCACTGCTCAAAACAGTTTCTGAACTCATTGATTTTGATGACTTTTAGTGCTTCTGCTGTTTTTTGTTTCACCTCTTCCACATTGGCAAAACGGTTTTCTTTGAGGACTGTTTTCATCCAAGGAAGCAAAAAAAAAGTTGCCTGGGGAGAGATTAGATTAATAGAGAGGGTGAGGAATGGGGGTCATGTCATTTTGGGTCAAAAACTGCTGAACACTCAGCGCTGTGTGGGCAGGTATGCTTATAAATAACCCATCATGAAATGGGCAGACATGTTGAAAGAATCTCCAGGAAAAAAAATTCATCCTCTCACAACAATGCTAGCCAGTACACTAATGCCAATAGGTTTCTGGAACAGTTACCTGGTGCGGGGGGCCTGTACTAGATGGGGCCTGCCCTCCAAAAAATAACTCCATTTCTTGGGGTTCCCCCCTCATACATCAAAAATAGGAAAGAAAGTGTCATCCAATGATTAATAATGTCTAGTCAACCCCTGGTGGGATATCAAAGTATATATGAGGATGTGTATGATGCTTGTACAAGTGTGTGTATGTGAACAGTCAAGTCATCGCTTAGTTCCTGCAGGCTACCTCCTTAAGCCATTGCCCTTTTTATACACATGCTCCCTCCCTTATAATGTGATAGGCTAACTCAATGCTCCTGACTTTCCTGAGTGTTTGGGGAATCACATTGTGACCTGAGCCCACCTGTCGTGGGCTCTTATCTTTGGAATACCACACGCACATGTCTTCGCCATGGTGTAAACCAGTTACTCTTTCACCCTGTTTGGCACATCTGGACATACGTCTGCCAAGTACACATACACATCAAGTAAAGGAGATCAGTTGGTTACAAAAGTTCCCGCAAATTGATGAAGTCAGAACTCCTCGTTGCATATATAACTCAGCTTCAGAAATCCAATTGGCAGGCTAGGAGAGAGAGGACTCACACTTATAATCCCAGCACTTGAGGAGACCAAAGTGGGAAATCAGTTAAGGCCAGGAATCTGAGACCAGCCTGGGCAACACTGCAAGATCCTGTCTCTGCAAAAAAATAAAGATTAGCCAGGTGTGGTGGTGGTGGTGTGCGCCTGTAGTCCCAGTTACTCAGAAGCTCAGGAATTCGAGGCTACAATGAGTTATAATCGTGCTACTGCAGTTTAGCTATGCAAAAGAGCAATACACTCTCTCCAAAAATAAAAAGAAAGAAATACATTTGGCTATTGGCAATGGTTATCGGGATTCCCCTTTTGAGAAATCTATTTTTCTAATATACCTAGCTATAAACCTCAACTTTTTTGCAAACCTCCCAAGTCAATACAACAACAAAAAGAATATGTATTCTTCTGAAGATCTTGGAAGTGCTTCAATGAGTAGATCAGAAGGATTTGTAATTACCTTGGTAATCTGGGGGCATGCATGAGAAGTGGATACTGCTAAAACGACGTGTAATGTACTTGAAAACAGTATGCCTTTCCCCTGAAGTAGGCTGGATAGTTTTCCCTTCAGCCCTGTTGACACTATTAATTTGCTTTGCAACCTTTTCTGCCCCGCTCCCCTCTTTCTTCCATCACTCCTGCAAACAGAAACTAGGCAAGCGAGGCCTGGAGAGCTCTTATAGAGAGAGCCATTTACTCCGGCTCAAGCAAACAGCAAAGCCAATCAGTCTGAAATCTGAATTTTTCAAACACATAATAGACCCTTGGCTTATCAAAGCCTCTTATCTGATTGGAAAAAAAAAATCAAAGGTAAACTTCAGGGCTCATGGAATTAAAAGACAAATGAGATGTCATAATTATCAAAGTGGCTAATTTAGAAAATTAAGCTGTTCACATAGGTGACATAATTGCTTGTCACAATCACTCTTTTTCTCATTAGCTTCTTCCATTCAGTGCCTTCACACAGCAGCACACTCGTTGGCCTTGCTTAACTGCATGGGTCTTCTTTTGCAGTTTAGCACCAGGTAATTCTCTCATCTCCTATAAGTAACTCATAGCATCACTAGCAGGAATGCTTCTAGAAAACCCCCGTCTTTCACAACTATATTTAGTCATATTTTAAATTTGAGATCAACAATAACACAAGGGAGGGACTGGAAGTTGTGGGTTACTGCCAGGGACATAACAAGAGAGGACATAACATCACTAAGGGTACCTGGTCCTAAGCCAGGGGAAGGGAGGACAAGTTGGAGGCCCAAGCTCCACCTTCAATCTACATAAATAGATTACTTATGTACCTAATTCTGATTTATGCCCCACATATTTATAACAAAATAAAGTAAAAAAAATGACATTAAACATTTTTAAAATAATTAGTCAATTATCAAGAGAGAATTTATAGAGTTGTTATAGCATACTAATATTCTTTGGAAAGCATTAAGGGTTTTGGCCTATAGTAGTATTTTGAAACCTCAGAGGTTAGAGAGAAGTTGTTTTTATTTTTTATTTTTTTATTTTTGAGTCAGGATCTCACAATGTCACCCAGGCTTGAGTGCAGTGGCATGATCACAGCTCTCTGCAGCCTCTGCCTCCTGGGATCAGGTGATGCTTCCACCTCAGTCTCCCAAGTAACTGAGATTACAGGTGCACACCACTATGCCTGGCTAATTTTGTGTGTGTGTGTGTTTTTTCTGTAGAGATAAGTTCTCGCTATGTTGTCTAGGCTGGTCTTGAACTCCTGGTCTCAAGCAATCCGCTCTCCTCAGCCTCCCAAAGTGCTGAGATTACATGCATGAGCCACTGCATCCAGGCTGAATTTGTTTTTAATTGTCTTCCAAGATTCTGCATAGGAAGAAAAGAAATATATTTTCAAGAGAGTTTGTTTTATTTGCCTAATATTTTGTTAATTGACTTCTATAATCCAGCCTAATATAAATAAATTTTCTCTAAGATAGTTATTTTTAAGATTGTCCATAATACTGTTTCTATGTTAGCAAGTTCAGAAATTATTAAGGATAATGTTTACAAAGCATGTCATTGTAAATGGGCAAGGTTAAATATCTTGAATTAAAATTGAGTATGAGATGGACTCAGGTCCTCTGTCTTGTAAAATTGTAGAACATGGCTGATCTGACTTATAGGGGACTACACTGATGTTGTTCATTTGAACAGATAGTTCATCCTGAATGCTTACAATGACTCCATCATCCATATTCTAGAATAGTATGTAACTACAGTGTTTTGATTTCATTAATGTTGAATTAGTGAAATTATTGTATTACAAGAGCTATTATGGTCACATACCAAAAGGCAGAATCTCAGAAAGAAAAAGAAAAGTCCAATCAAATTCCAAGATGTATGGGTTTTCTATAAACTTTACCTCCAACCATAAATGAATCTGAAGTGGTAAACTCTAAGGACCTATAGACGTAGACTTAGAGAGAGTTTACCCCCCAAAGAAATAGATACAAACCCAATTATGTCAATATTATGTTTATTCACTTGATAATCACAGGTGTGATCTCCGGTAAAAGAAATGGCTCACTGGATGCTCTAACCAGACAGAGCTGAGGACTAAGACAGAAAAGAGATAGAATACGGACAAGTTGCCTACGCATTCTTTGTCCGTTATACCTGCTGGTCTCATATAATATGGCAGAGCCCTTGAGTTGAGTTTATTATAGGTCTTTCAAATAAGGAAGGCAGAGGAGATATTAGGGTAAGATATTCAGAAACAAAAAAAGGAACCAAAAACCCTGAGAGAAGATAGTCTTGGGCAGGTAAATTGGATTGGTGGCGGGTTGCAGTGAAGCAGGATCAATATGTGGCAAAATCTTTGAAAAGTCTTAATGAGGAACTGTGAACTGGAGGAACACCTACCAATTATGGATGAGAACTGTGCTAGACTATTTTCAGCAATTTGACTCATCATTTGGACTATCATGGGATTCAGAGGTGTTTTAGTGCAGTGGTTTCAAATTGTGCTCTGTTGAGTCATAGGCTTTTTTATTTTTATTTTTTTGAGTCAGGGACTAGTTCTGTTACCCAGGCCGGAGGGAGACCTGGAGTTGCAGGTGGTAAGCTCACATTTGCTCACAGTGTCATGCTCATAGCTTACCACTTGTTCGACCTCCTGGGCTTAGGCAATCCTCCCTCCTCAGTTTCCCAAGTAGCTTGGTCTACGGGCTTATAGCACCACACCCAGCTTTTGGTTCTTTGTAGAGACAGGGTCTTGCTATGTTGTCCAGGCTAGTCTCAAATTCCTGGGCTCAAACAATCCTCCCACCTCAGCCTCCCAAAGTGCTGGGATTGTGGGCATGAGCTACTGTGCCCAGCCTCATAGCACCCCTTTCAGTGAACACTTACTGTGAGCCCAGCCCTGTCTTAAGTACAATAAAAGGCTCTCCAGGGAGCTTAAGGAAATGTCAGAAACTGACATTGGACACCAGAGAAAAAACCACAGGCCCCTGGGTATGAGGGTGAATAATTTCAACTCTGGGCATTATTGGTACCTGGAGACAGAGCTGGGGTTGGGCAGAGCAGGCTTTGTGGAGATGGCAGGTTTGAGAAGAGGCCTTGGAGAAATGGTGAATTTGAGAGGAGGTGGATGAGGAAGGCTATCCAGGTTGGAGAAGGCCTGAGCAGAAGCCGGAGACCAGGATATGTGAGTGATGGTACAGCATCAAGGGCTGTGTAGGGGAGGGGCAGAAATGGCAGGACAGGCAGGGTGGGGTCAGGCAGAGGAGTTTGTCTGGAAGGAGCAGAGAGTCACTGTACGCTCTCCAGCATGGCCAGGGCTGATGAGAGCTTTGCCTGGGAAGGCCGTGGTGATGGCATCGCTTGGCAGGGACTAGAGCCCCAGGGGCCAGGTAAGGGCTGGTGGGAGACCTGGAGTTGCCAGTGGTGAGCTGATGGGAGTCAGGGCCGCAGCCTAGGCAGCAGGGGTGCAAGAGAGGGGAGTCAGAAATCTCTTCCTGAATGGTTAGTTACTATCCTGCCCGATGATCTTGGGAAAACAGGAGCTTTTCCAGTTTGGGGGACTCTTCAGACTGAATGGCTCTCTCGAGGGGAAGCTGGGCATTCACCATTTCTCCAAGGCCTCTTCTCAGAACTGGGTCTCAGTTCTTTGAGATCTTGGATTTGGGGCTTGTGTCCTGATCCAGTCACCCTCTGGGACCATCTCCTTGCCTGCAAAACGAGGGGTTGTAAGAGCTTCCTGACTTAAGGAGGAACAAGAAGAGAGGGGATCCCACTCTCCAAGAAGGAAGGGGAGAAGGGCAGAAAGAAAAGTGAGTTTACAAACCCTAAGTCATTAGCAGAAGGGGGCAACAGAGCAGAGAGTGACTGGGGGGCTCCTGGCTAATAACAGCTTTCCCAGGCCCACTTTGGACTATGGTTCTGAATGTTGACCACCAAGAGCCTCACTGGTCTCCCAAGTGGAGAAATATGTTTCTCTGGACGCACTTGGGCTTCCACCTGGCTGTTCAACCCAGCTGGCTCTCTGGTTGAACAGTCAACTCTGCTCCCAGGAAGTTGAGTTTCTAACCTCTGGAATGTTCTGATCCATAGACCATCCCACCTGAGGTTGGAGTTTCCCAAGGAAACATGGGATATCCAGACAAGGGATTGTGTGTGTGTGTCGCTGTCCTTTGTATTCAAAGAAGAGGACGCTGCCAGCAAGATCGCTATCTGAGTGTGGGGGTGTGGCTAGAAGAGCTGGCACTGGCAGCAAAGCTCTCCCACCTGCGGCAGGCACATGTGTGCGCAGCCCGCCATTCTATTCTAGCTGCAGCTGCTCACTCGGGACCTGGAAGACGGGAAATGTGAGGGGAGGAGGGCATTTTGCTAGTCATAATGACTGCGAGGGGTTAGCGGCATTCAGGGCCTGGAGACCAGGGGCTCTAGACATCCTGCAATGCTTGGGGCATCCTGCACAATGAAGAATTGTCCTGCCTCAGATGCCAATGACACCCACGTAAAGAAACACGGCATCACTCACCATAAAGCCTGGCTGGCTTCACTCTGGGTGCCCCATCTGGGCGGACCACTCTCCTACATTTTCCTGAAACATAGTTAGACCTGTTGTGTTTGTGGAGGTGAGACCGGCCTGGGGCTGTGATACTGGTGGGTACTCCTTTCCTGGGATCTCCTAGCTTTCTGGGCTCATCCCCCTCGTATGCCAACCTGGTAGCTCCTTTAGGTATGGCATGGGTAATGTAAAATCCTCAACTGGGTCTTAAGGCAGCCAGCCTGTCCCCAGTCTGAGAGTCAGAGGGATACAGATCAAATATATCACGTACTGTCCTAAGCGCTTTACAAACATGAGTTCATTGAATTTTCCCGAAAACCCCTATATGTTGGGTAGGATTATAACCCCAGTTTGACAAATTGAAAAGCTGAGGCATGTTGGGCTTAAGTGACTTGCCCAAGGCCACCATTCAGGCATTTAACAAGACCAAGGCAGGCTGACTTCAGAGGCCATGTTCTTGATTATCAGGTCTTCCTCTGCTGTTAGGTCTCAGCCCAGTGAGCTTGGGAGATGTTCTTAGATTCCCAGGATGCCATTTCAGCTGCAGGGGCTACAGGCTCCAGCTAAGTCCCAGGCCATTTCTCTAGGGAGGGCTGGTGGCAGCCTGTCTCACAGAACCTTGGAGGGAACCTGGGCTTCCTCGTGGTGTTGGAGGAGGCTGAGGTCTGGCTGAGAGGAGGCTTTTCCTGCTTGTCAAGTGACAGCAAAGGGCCATAGTATTGAGGAGTCATCCACCACTGTCCTCAGTCACCATACTCAAACAGCACAGCCCACCAGCACTGTAACACCAGGAGCTGGGGCGGGGTTCCCAGGAATGGGTGACGCTACCGAGGTGTGGCTGATGGGAGACTGAGAAAGGCAGTCCCACAGGGGTGTCTCTGCCTTCCCCACCTCGCCTGCTCCCTGGCTGGTGCAGCCAGCGCCCATTCCCTGTGGGCAGCCCACCTTCGCTGAAACTTGGCAAAGCTGCCAGCGGTTCCTTTTTCCAGCACAGGAGAGCAAAGCCCAAAACCTCTGTCAGGCTTAATCAGCATGATCACATCTTTGCTGGGTTTGGGCCAGGATGAGCGTTTGGACTTCTCCTCAGGTGTCTGAGATGACGTCCAGGCATGTCATTTACTGGGAACAAGGGTGTTCCTTGTTGCATTTCCATTTAAGGCTTAGCCAGCCCTTCGCCCTTTGGCAGTGCTCGACTTTCCCTCTAAAGCACGATCTGCCACCTTTTGTCCCCTGAGAGGAGAATGGAGGGTGTGGCCATTGGCTAAAGCAGGGGAGCCCTAATGGCATATTTCATCTGTAACCTGCAATGTGTGTATTCAGTGTTCAGATGCTCAGAAAAACACCCAGCTTCTCTCCCCTCTGCCCTGTCTGTGTCCATCTATGCCTCTTCCAACACTCACACACCAGTTCTTTTTGGGGTAAGTTGGTTTGACCCAGTTTGGGGAAGAAAATTGCAACTGCCTGAGTGTACAGCTGGGTGTGTGGGTGGAGGGGATGAGCCTTGGCCATTGCCAAGGTTAACAGTCTGTGGCTTCTGAGTTTTGGATGCCGATTCTGACTGGTAACTTGACACCTGGTCTCTCTGGGAGCTTGAGCCATGAGAGGTTCCTGCTCTCTATGACTCCCTACAAAGAAGGAGGACCAGACCCCTCCCCCACCCAGTGTGGCTAGATCTGGTGCAGAGGGGAATTACCCAGTTGCCTAATGACCTTCCCTACACACGCGCGCGCGCACACACACACACACACACACACACACACACACACTCACTCACTCACTCACTTATACAGTCACGGGGAGGGGCAGGCAGGCTCTGGGTTGCTGAATTTGGCCCTGGTTCATCCCTGCAAAGGTGAGTCCCAAGTCAGCACCTGTGTGGAGACATTTTATCAGGCTCAATGTTGATCCTCTAGTGAGAACAAGTCCGAACAAGCCAGACCCACCAGCTTGTAAGCTCCTGGGAAAGTCTTCCTCGGACAGTTCTGTTCCGGAGCTAATTCCCACCAAGTCTCCAGTCGCACAGGCTCTTCCCAGGGAGGCTGACTCCCCAGTTGGACTCACACAGAGCCCTGCGTATACCTCATTGTTCGTTGTATGTTTCCCTGTTGGATCGAGTCCCTGCTCAGCCTCTTCCCACTGCTAGCCTGACAACATAATCCAGGAGGTCCTCACCACACCCCACCCTGCAACCCTGGGCCTGCCTCCTTGTGTCCAGGTGGGCCCCTAGCTCATAGTCCCTCATAAAAGGGCCCAGGGAGCAGGAGAACTGTACCTCTTTGGCCTTTGAGGGTTTCCCACCGGATGACCTGTTACCATTTGCTTCTTGCCCTGGCAGAGGGGAGGTAAGATGAAGAGTTTAGCAGAAAATAACAGTCCAGTCCAGTATGGAAGTTTCTGTGTGCTGAGTACAAGTGAGCAAGGAGGACTGGCTGTGTCAGAAGCTGCTGGTGTCTGACAATAACACAGGGTTTTGGGGTGAGGGTTTGGAGATGCAGGTTCAAGTCTCAGTTTCACCCTTTCCTCACCGAGTGACTACTGGAAGGTCCCGCTTCTCTGGCCTCCACCTCCCCTCGGGACTGTGCCCATGTGAGACCAGATCAGTGGCTGTCAAACTTTTTTGACTGCAACCCACAGCAGAAAATACACTTTTTCACAAAACAAGTGTGTGTTTACAACCTGCAACCCAGTACCCACACACTCTTTCACAAAACAAGTGTGTCTTTACAACCTGCATTGCTCAATGCTATTTTATATTCCAGGATATATTATTCTAGTCTACTTTTTAAATGATGGTCACAATCTGCTAAATTGAGTTCATAATCCATAATGGGTCCCAGGCTGCAGTTTGAAAGGCAATATATCAGATGCTGGCTAAGGTTCCTTCTATTCCAAACGTTCTGGGATTCTATACACATTGCTATGGGGGCTGGGAGAGGGCTGTGTCCCATGGCCAGCTGGATCCCGGATGTCAGATTATAACCTTGACTGAGCCTTTCTCCCTTTCCCCGGTCAGATCTACAATGGAACCCTCAAGCGGGAGCCTGACAACCGGCGCTTCAGCTCCTACAGCCAGATGGAGAACTGGAGCCGGCATTACCCCCGTGGCGGCTGCAACACCACCGGCGCAGGCAGCGACATGTGCTTCATGCAGAAAATCAAGGCGAGCCGCAGCGAGCCCGACCTCTACTGCGACCCACGGGGCACCCTGCGCAAGGGCACGCTGGGCAGCAAGGGCCACAAGACCACCCAGAACCGCTGTAGCTTTTACAGCACCTGCAGTGGTCAGAAGGCTGTCAAGAAGTGCCCTGTGCGCCCACCCTCCTGTGCCTCCAAGCAGGATCCGGTGTATGTCCCGCCCATCTCCTGCAACAAGGACCTGTCCTTTGGCCACTCCAGGGCCAGCTCCAAGTGAGTGCTGCTAGGCTAAGGGGAGAGGTACTATGGGAGCCAGTTGAGGGACTGGGTTGGGGCCAGGTGGGAAACAAACCAGTAGCATGGCTGCACTCTGCTCCAGGGATGACAGGACAGACATAATCTCTGTCCCTGGGAAGTTCATTGTCCCTGTCCTGGGGAGTCCCTAGCCTGATGAGCCCCTGACTTCAGGGAGTTCTCAGTGTGAGGTGGAGATAGAACCCAGACATTGAGTATATAGGTCTTAATGGTCAAAGATCATGAACAGAAGAAGGCTAATTAGAGGTTAGCTAGGCCAGTGTTTTTCAAAGTGTGTTCTTCTGACCAGCAACATCAGCATCACCTGGGAGTTTGTTAGAAATGCTCATTCTGGGCCAGGTGCAGTGGCTCAAGCCTGTAATCCCAGCACTTTTGGAGGTCGAGATGAGGGGATCGCCTGAGCCCATGAGTTCAAGAACAGCCTGGGCAACTTGGTGAGACCTCATCTCTACAATACATCAAAAAATTAGCTGGGCATGGTAGTGCACGCTTTAGTTCTGACTACTTGGAAGGCTGAGGCGGAAGGATCATCTGAGCCCAGCAGATCGACGCTGGGGTGGTTGTGAGCGTGCCACTGCACTCTAGCCTGGACGATGAGACTCAAACTCAAAAAAAAAAAAAAAAAAAGAAATGCTCATTCTGGGGACCCATCCAGACCTACTGACTCAGAAACATTGGGAGAGAGGACCAGCAATATTTGTTTTAACAGGTCTCTGGGTGACTGATTCATACTGGAGTTCGAGAACCTCTGATCTCAGGCATGTGAATCTCTCTCTATATTCTAAAAGAGCAAAGGAACATGCCTGGTTGGGCAAAGGGGATAGAATGGTCCACAGTGTATGTTATAACACAGGTAATGCCAAAGGATAAACAGACATAAAAACTGAGGGACATGATCTGGTGCAAAGGAACAGAACACAACTCCAGTACAAAAGTGCTGAAGGTCACCAGCCAGTGGGATGAGGAGACCAAATGAGTGTCCCAGAAGGAGCCCTAGGTGCATAGTGACACTGAGCCTGCCCTCAGGGTTCAGAGGTCCGTAAATCTTCCAGCTGTTTTTAATCACCACCTACTGATCATTGTTATTCATTTATTTGGCAGACAATTACTGAGCATCTACTACATATTGGGCTCTGTGTGAGAGCAGGGGACACAGTTATGTACAGGACAGCCCAGAGCTGTTCTGGAGCTGCACAATTAACTCCTTTTCATAGAGTCCCAGGAATTCTGCATTCTTAATCTTTAATCTTCACAGCCCCTTGCAAGCAGGCACTGGTATTCCTGAGGAGGAAACAAGGCATAGAGATAAGTGGGTTGTCCAAGGCCACACAGCTGACTCTACATGCTGTGCTCTTCCCTACCAGTACCATTCTGTTCAGAAAATAAGCAGAACCCCATTATAGAGCTAGACCTCTCCTAACAACTGGAGGGCCATAAGGCATATTTAGGATGATTTGGAGAAGAACTAAGAAAATTCTCTCCCCTGGAGACTGCACAGGGCGGCATCCGGCCTTGGCTCATTGTCCCAGCCAGAGTCCCTGAGTAGAGAATCCGAGTGGAGCGGCGACATGTGGTGGAAATGAGTGACAAGTCATTTAGAGGTGAAATTTGACTGACAAATGCAGGATGACATTCTTCTGATTCAGGGAAAGGGGACTACTAACCCAGTGCCAGAGAGCTCTGCCCCTTGGGTTGATTTTTCTAGAGATGAAGTTGGTTTTCCATAGCTAAAGCCAAGAATATTTACTGAGCACCTGGTATGGCAAAGCGTGAGTTTAGTACAAGTGAGATAAGGGCTCCCTCTGTGAATGCTGAAGGGTATCCAGTGGGGCAAGGCCAGGTGCCACAGAAGGGTCTGCTCCTGCCCTCGGGAAACTCTCTTTCTCTTCTGGGAGCTAGGACATAGTCAGTTACCAGCCTGTGACTCAACATCATGGGTGCTAGAGAAGTCTTGGAAGAGCAGTATCCCTTCCCTGGGAAGGCTAGAGAAGTAGGACTTCAGCAGGGCCTGTGGCATGCCTTCAGGTATGTCTGAGACCTGGCTGGGGCACAGAAAATAGGACAGTCTTGCTGGAGTAGACCCTGTTAAGGCTGGAGGATGTTCAAGAGGACATAATGAAGCTGGTTGGTTAGGTTAAAATATATTAAATTTCTGGTTTTGTACCTCAAAAGAAAGGTTGATGATCAGCCATTTCCTATGGTTTAACCCAACACCTGGCCTTGGATATCAGGCTAAGCAGTTTTAACTTTAATTTGCAGTAAGGAGAAACTACTGGTTTCTGAGCTGGAGAACACATGCTGAACAGGGGTTTTGGACCACTTACCTGGTAACAGGATGTAAATTGTTAGATGGGGGAGCTTGGGTAAGAGCCAGATATAGGGGTTTCTGGCTGCCATCCCCATAAGAGTGATCCTACAAAAGTGGTGACCCAAAGGATGGGAAGAAGGAGCAGATATGAGAATGTTTGTATAAGAAGATCCAGTTGAACTTGGGGATGGATGGGTGGTTGGTTGGTTGAATGGATGGATGGTTGGTTGGATGAGTGACTGGTTGGTTGAATGGGTGGATGGTTGGTTGGATGGATGGGTGAATGGATGGGTTCACAGCCATTGTCTTCCATTTTCCCAATACCAGGCACAAACACGAGACTTGGTAGAGTGGATAGGAAGCTTCCCCTCAGGAAATAGGGTGGAGTTTTTCCTCAGTGCAGAGATAACACAGCTGCTTGGACATTAACCATAACCAGGGCCTCACATAGCCAGTGTTCTCACATGGGGCAAATCCAATGGGTGTGCCTTTTCTTCCTCTGAAGGAGCTGTTCCCAGGGGTGTCCTCCAACCGGGCCTGGGCCTGGCTTGTTCTGGCTCTCTGGAGGGCAGATGAAGCTGTGGCAGCTTGAGAGTATAAGGAGGAATCCTGAACCCTCTCACCAGGATTCCCAGCCGACCCTGTAACTCATCTCCCACTGTCTGTTCCTCATAGGATCTGCAGTGAGGACATTGAGTGCAGTGGGCTGACCATCCCCAAGGCTGTGCAGTACCTGAGCTCCCAGGATGAGAAATATCAAGCCATCGGGGCCTATTACATCCAGCACACCTGCTTCCAGGATGAATCTGCCAAGCAACAGGTAACTGGTGGACCTGGACAGGGCTTGGGTGTGCATTTAAAGATCTGACCCTGCATTTGGAGATGGATGGGGGCATTTGCAGTTGGCTCCTTCTCACCCTGCACAGCTGCTGGAAGCCCTCACAGAGCTCAAGGTCAGAGCTGGGCATCTTAATCTTCTGCAGTGCAAAGCCCTCTGGTTCAGAGGACATTGGGGGGGTGCATTTCTCCCATCGGTCATGGAAGATACACTTCAGTGCCAGCCATGGATTCAACAGAAATGCCCCTTTTCAAATCTCACTAAAGAACATGACTGCTCCCCACCCCTCAGTTCCTGCCCTTCCTCTCCCTTCCTCCCTCCCCCTGCCCTCTCCCTCTCCAGGCATCTTATGGTGAAAATCAGAGCTTGTTCATGCCTCCCAAGCTTTGCTGACAGGAAGGACATCCACAGGACTCTGTAATTCAGCCCAAGGATGTAGTACCATCAATGGGTTTCCTAGAGTCCAGGATCAGTTTGCATCAAAGTTTCTACCATAGGAGAAAGTGTTTCCATGGGAGAGTCTCCCTTATGTCTGTGTTCTACTTTAGGATTTTGAAGTGTATTCCTAGCCATTTCTCATCTGGCCCTCACCACCATACCCCCATGGCAGGAAGTAGAGCTCAGGAAAGATGAGTGACTTGCTGAGGGTCTTCCAGCTGGGATGTGGGGAGCTAAGATCTGAATCCAGGTCTTTTGGTCCCTGGTATGGGTCAGTTACCATTACCTCACACTGCTTATCTATTTTGGCTGACTTGGATGTTTCTGAACTGAAAGTAGTTTTTGTTTTTTGTTTTCTTCTTCCTGAGAAAAATCCACTTTGAGTAGAGAATTATTAGATCAGCCCCACCTTCCTTGACCAGGCAATGTGGCGACTTTCTTCTGGCAGGTCTATCAGTTGGGAGGTATCTGCAAACTGGTGGACCTCCTCCGTAGCCCCAACCAGAACGTCCAGCAGGCTGCAGCGGGGGCCCTGCGCAACCTGGTATTCAGGAGCACCACCAACAAGCTGGAGACCCGGAGGCAGAATGGGATCCGTGAAGCTGTCAATCTCCTGAGAAGAACCGGAAACACCGAAATCCAGAAACAACTGACCGGTAGGACATTCCTGCCATGGAGGGCCGAGGGTGGGGGGAAGTTTTGTAAGACTGCTGGCTGTGGCCTGGGGCTGATATTCTGGTAGTCCAGTGGCCTGATGAGTGGCATTCAGATGGTGACCCTGAGTGGTATGCAGACCCGTAAGGAGTCATGGTCTTTTTGAGGTTAGAGGACACGAGGAGGAAAGCTGGTGTCCAGGCAGGATCCATATTCAGTAAGCCCTGGAATTTGCAGGTGATGGGCAGAGAGTAGGACTGATAGGGGAAAGGGTTAACAGGTCTTAAACACCCACCCTGTGTTCAAATAATATGTATAGCACTCAAGGAGGGAAGCACAAGAAATAGGAGTCACCATGAAGACCTCAAATTGGACTAAAAAGACCAAATCAGACAATGTACAGAGTAACAACTGATAAGTATTTCTGGAATGACTTTCAGTGGAAAATAGAGACCATTAAAAGATTCCAAGTTCTAAAATTTAAATTAAAAGCCACTGGTCAATCAAATGTTTTTTTATCACTTTCCACATACATAATTTTGACCTTAATGGAGGACTATGACATGTTCCCTGTCCCCAAAGAACCTGCAGTCTAGTTGGGACATTGAGAAATGGGCTCACGAAACAGTCAAACAGTAGGTTTGATAGACCATGCCTACCTGGAAGGTGACGTTTCGGTAAGGCCCGTTTTCTAGAGCCCAGGATGGGGCTGGTGCCTTGGTTCCTGGGACTCTCTGAGTTTGGCAATTATGGGATTGATCTCTGACCCCCAGGGCTGCTCTGGAACCTGTCTTCCACTGATGAACTGAAGGAGGAGCTCATTGCCGATGCCCTGCCTGTTCTGACCGACCGCGTCATCGTTCCCTTCTCCGGCTGGTGCAATGGCAATAGCAACATGTCCCGGGAAGTGGTGGACCCTGAGGTCTTCTTCAATGCCACTGGCTGCTTGAGGTGAGAAAAGAGGACACATGGGACCCTTCACCAGGCAGTCCCATCTCAGCCAACATTCTGCCAGGGCACAGCACATAACAGACAACCCAGCATTGACTCTCATGGGCAGGTCCCACGATATGGGGACCCAGACATCTTGAACTTCCCTGAATCTGGATATGGATAAGGCTCAGGATTCTACCACCTTCTTTAAGGGAACACAGGGGACATTAGTAAGGAGGATTTTTTTTTTTTTTAAGAGACAGGGTCTTGCTCTGTTGCCCAGGCTAGAGTGCAGTGGCACAATCATAGCTCACTGCAACCTCAAACTCCTATGCTCAAGTGATCCTCCTGCCTCAGCCTCCTGAGTGCTGGTACTACATGTATGCACCATGCCTGGTTAACTTTTTTTTTTCTTGTGAAGACAGGGTCTTGCTATGTTACCCAGGCTGGTCTTGTACTTCTGGCCTGAATTCAGTGATCGTCCCACCTCAACCTCCCAAAGTCCTGGGATAACAGGAGAGAGCCACCGACCCCAGCCAAGTTAGGAATCTAAGAGTGGAAATGCCTGATCCAAATATCCAAACTGGTTCAACCATTTCCTCCTCCTCCACCCCCTGAAAAAATACATTTCTTGTACTATCTTGAAGAGCGTCCTTTTAGGCGAAAGTCTACTGATTGGTTGCTAATGAGTCACTTCCCGGCTGTGGTGCTAAAACTGTTTGCCACATTCATTGGCATGAAGATGGCACTGCTTTGCCCAAAGTTTCCTGAGTTCCACACCAGGGTGTGGCAATGCCCCCGTGGGGCTGGGGGTGCGCTTGTTCTAGGAGCAGGTTTACAAGGTGTTGAGAGTGGGGGAGATTGCTGGTACAGAGCTTGGAGCCTTAGAACAAGATCCCCTTTTTTGGTCCCACTTTGCTCTTATGGGTTTTGTCTTCCCCAACTTCTGAGAACCCTCAAAGTGGGGGGTGCAATCGACATGTGCCTCTGTGTCTCAACTTGTGCTTCTCCCTGCCAGCCTCCAGGGAGCAGAGAGCTGGGGAGATGAAAAGCCAGTATAATTAAGGACTTTATGGGGCTGCAGGGTTGCTGGTAGCAACAGCAGCCACATACACCGCACCCCCACACACACACACCAGGCAGATGGGCCCAGATTGCTTGGGAATGTGCCTATTGCTAGGGGCAGAACACAACTTGCACAGGGAGAAGGGAGCATCGAGTCCCCAGCCAAGCCACCCTCAGCTGCGTCCCGATCCAGCACCTCACAGAGCTCCTTCCTGACTCAAAAAAGAGACTGGGCAGGCAGGAGCTTCTGGCTCCTGTTCCACAAGGGGCCACTAGTGGTAGGGTGAGCTTAGGCTGCCAACTTCAAAGGAGCCATTGACACTTGAAGTCATTGATAGTCATCAAAGTTACTGACCTGGGGACTGAGTAGGCAGAAAGGTGAGAAGAATTGAGTTCAAACAAGATGTCATTTCTGCCTCAGTGAGGATCAAGCATAATTGGCTCAAGGATTTTTCTTTCCTTCTTTTTTCTTCATTTATTTTTCCCTCTTCATTTCTTTCCTTCCTTTCCTCTTATTTTCCTTCTTTCCTCCTCTTATCACAACCTCTAACCTCCATCCTGTCCTTCCTGTCACATCTCCCTTGCCTGTTCCCTGCCACATTCTCTTTTTCTATGTAACATTTTCTCACTTCCCCCTTCTCTGCATCCTCCCACCCTCTCTGTTCTCTATCCCAGGAACCTGAGCTCGGCTGACGCAGGCCGCCAGACCATGCGTAACTACTCGGGCCTCATTGACTCCCTCATGGCCTATGTACAGAACTGCGTGGCAGCCAGCCGCTGTGACGACAAGGTGAGAGTACAGCACCCTGGTGACACCCCTGGCTCCAAGCCCCAGGCCCCATTCTCCCTGTTCAGAGCTCCAAAGCCGTGGGCCACACCTCCAATCAGTGAGGGCAGCTCCTTGGACTCTGGGTCCCCACAAATCAATGTTGTACTTTCTGGGTACCTTTGAGGCCTGGCCCAGTGACAGGATAGGAGCACAGAGTCAGGGGTAGTGGAGGGGACATCTGGATGCAGGACACTGCAGTGGCTACAAGGGCAGGCTCTAGGGGCAACGTGCCCATGCAAATCATCTCTCCCTCACTTAGAAACTGAGTGGATGTAGCTGCTTCCTTGATCTTTGTGGTCCTCAACTCACTCTTTATTGTAATGGCAGTGATCATAAGCATATTGACCTCATGGATTGTTTGAAGGACTCAGTTAATTAATAAGTAAAACATGAAGAAAGCCTGGCACAGAGGAAGCTCTCAGCAAGCATTTGCTGGCTGTGGTGTCATTGGCAGTCCCAAGCCCATCCCTGCAGCCCCAAGGAATCCATGCAGATGTTCCTAGGGCTTGGGGTCCTCCCTGAGACAAGGCTCCTCTTGCCACAGCCATCTTCCCATTGGCTTCCAAAAAGGCCACTGGCAGAGCCACACCTGCCTCTGGACTTTTGGACACACCAGCATAGACAGACAGAAAGGAAAAATTGTAGCAGGCACATCAACAAAGGCTGAGACATCCCCACTGCGGCAGGACAGTGACTCAGGAGACATTGAGGTCCAGCTGTCACCAGATTACCAGAGGACTGATTTGCATCATAACACCTGAGTCTTCAGCACAGTCTCCATGAGATGAGATTTTATCTCCTGCTCCCTCCACTGGAGTGACAGCAGGACTTCAGAGGAGAACCTTGTCACCTGGCTGCTCATCCTGGTTCCAGTGGGCAAGGTGCTTTTCTGCTCTTGGGGGCAACAACCCCAACATCTGTGTAACCCCAAGGCCTCCCTCAAACCCCAGGAGGAGCCAGACATCCTTAGGAGGTTAAATCTGCTGCCTCCAAACACTAGCCTGGGAGGTTCACCAAAGGAAAACACAAAGATCTGGGCCCAGCTGCCATGAAGTCTTGGGTCCCAGATCTCGCTGTTTGTGTGGACTTCGCACCTTTGATATTGAAGGCTGAGGACTGGTCATGACAAGGGGGACTGGTAGGGGCAGGGCTTTGGATAGTTTTCAAGCCTAAAGGTATTGGGGCTTCTTCTGGAGGAGTTTGTTCCAGGAGGGAAGATGTGTTCTCCAAAATCCCAGTCTGCCCACTGGGGCATCGTCCATAGCAGTAGAAACAGTAGCCATAGTCTGTTGTGTCCTACTATGTGCTAGGCCCCATGATAGGTACTTTCTGCATATCATCTTCTCAGTAGTCCAGTGAAGTAGGTAATCTTAGTCCTTATTTTAGCTGAGGAAACTGAGGCCCAGAAAGGTGAGGCCAGTCACTCAAGTGTACACAGCCAGGAAATGATAGATTCAAATCCAGGTCCCAGAAGTGTCTCCCTGGGAGCCATTTCAGGCTGAGGGTGTGGCAAATGCCTACACTCTTCTTTTTGATGCAGCCTGGGAGCCTGCTGCTCTCTTACTAGTTAGGGTAGGTGGTGAGCAAGGAACCCATCGAGGGCTGGACAGAGGCTCAGAGTTGTGCTTCTGCTTGGTCCACAGTCCGTGGAGAACTGCATGTGTATCCTGCATAACCTCTCCTACCGCCTGGATGCTGAGGTGCCTACCCGCTACCGTCAGCTGGAGTATAACGCCCGCAATACCTACACGGAGAAGTCCTCCACTGGCTGCTTTAGCAACAAGAGTGACAAGATGATGGTGAGCCCAAGGCCTGCCCCACTAAGCACCACACCAAGACCCGCTGCCTCACCCGCTCTCTCCTCTCAGCCCTCCTGGAACCTGAAGCCAGTCCTAGGGGACAGGCCCATGCCACAGCCTTGATCTTGGACTCGTGCTGTACTCTAGGAGCTGGGTGGAGGCCATTCCATCTTGCATACAGAGGGGATCTGTGTTCTTGGGACTGTAGGGTCCCAGACCACCCCAGAGGTCAAAAACTGTAGTCCCTGGTTTGCAGCCTCAGTTTCTCTTACTGTGGAAAGGGTCGAGTCTCCTCATCGTCTTCCTTACCCTTGAGGATTTGGGGGTAGCTAGAACTCTGACCCTTCTCTGACTTTTGTTCCAACCATATCCTGAGCCCTTTTCTCCAGAAGCAGATGGATGCTGTGGAGGGATGGTCAGACCTCCTCCACTGGGCATGGCTGTGGAAGGCAGGCCCCAAACCATTCTTGTTGGCCGAGGGTGGGTCAAACCCATATTAGTTCTCTGGGAGGGGAGGGAGCTTAATGATGTGAGACCCCGCAAAGCAGATCACAGGGCTGGAAAAGTTGCACTGAGGCTGCCTTGGAGCACAGTCCCCAAGATGCTGGGAATGGTCTCTGCCCACTTTGGGCAGTCCAGAGAGCCATGGCCTATTCCTGCATCTCATGGAGTTGCCAGAGGACATAGAAGAAAGGGGTGAAGTGCAACTGTCTCTAGGCTGCTTGCCTGCACAGGTGCTTCCTTGGTCCCGTTCCTCCAGAACCGTGGCCCTGGGGTTGGGAGGTGGGGATAGAAAGCTTGGGTTAGAGCAACCCCCTCGGGTCCCCTCCTGCTCTGGAAGCTTTTCTATCCTCTCAATAAATCCTGCTTTCTCACCAAAAACAAAAAAAGAATGCTAGGGTTATGTCACCTCATCAGGCTCCCCACTGACCCCACTGACCTGCTCTTGGTCCTCAGAACAACAACTACGACTGCCCCCTTCCTGAGGAAGAGACGAACCCCAGGGGCAGCAGCTGGCTGTACCACTCAGATGCCATCCGCACTTACCTGAACCTCATGGGCAAGAGCAAGAAAGACGCCACCCTGGAGGCCTGTGCGGGTGCTCTGCAGAACCTGACGGCCAGCAAGGGGCTGGTGAGCGGGGTCACACTTTCCCTCCTGCAGCTCCCTGCCTCCAGCCTGCTGTCCAGGCTCTGCTCCCTGTTCTTCCCACGAGCCTGTCCCCTTTCGAGTCTACCAAACACACATGGGCTTCAGAGCTTCATTCTTCATACATCAGTATAGGGCCTGGCACATGCTAGGCTCTGGACTGGGCACTGGGGAAACACTCCCACCCTCTGGGAGCTCTTGGGAGTGCACAGTGGGTGGACCCACTCCTGTTGGATGCTGTCAGTATCCACATAAGGCCCCTGGCCACATGGTTCCTGGTCCCGAGCTGGCCTCCTGGGCTATGCCTGGGGTGGGGACAGGGTTGGAAAGTATGTCTGTGGCAGGAGGTATCTCCCAATTGTTGAACTGACAGGTGGAAGAAGAGGGTTTGGGGCACGGGCAGGTCCAGAGGAAGATGCGACAGAATCAGTATAGTTTAGGGCAAATGTCTACAGCTTGAAGGGCACGATGGTATGAGGTGGAGCCAGAGGAAGCCTGTTCGCAATCAAGAAGGATTCAGATGGGTCAGATAACCAACTGTTCTCCAGCTTTACTTAGGCAGCAGGACAAGGAGGACAAAGGTAAACTGAGAGTAGAGAAGAACTTCCCTGACTGTGCGGGATGAAGCTGGGGGTCTCCAAGAACTCTAAGCTGGCCTAGACCAAGTTACACCCAGGATAGCTTTGTTGCTCAGAGGCCTACCTCCAGAGGACCCCAATTCTACCCAGACCCTCTCTCATCCATCTTTGTCTTAGGGAGTCTCATTTCTCTTACTTGTGGTGACCCTGAGCCAACTCCTAGACTAATGAAAATGTCTGATGTCACGCCTCACCCATTG
>CAUYQG010174829.1:0-11549 GCA_963574415.1 Tarsius wallacei
AAAGTTCAGAGAAGGATGTGTATTTGTATATGTGTTTAATTCCCAATTATATGGCCTTTGGGGTAGTCCTGCATGGTGTTTGACCTTTTATGTGTTTAACTACAACACTTTTTCTATTTTAGATTGAGCCTCTGTGACCAAAATTGTGTCAGTTCAGCGGAAGCACTGCTGTGCTTTCTAATGTTACTAGTCCTGTGTTTTTTCTACATCATGATTTATTAACAAGAACTTAGATAGTTTACCTCAATTATGGAGCAAGGGAATTGAATCTAAGATTTCCTGATCGTTAATGCCTTGGTTCCACTAATTTGATTTTGTTTATACATATCACAGTTTTGTTATATTAACTACCATAAGACACAAGTCTTAACATCATAAATAGTGCTCTAAAGACACTGTCACCTTCTTTGGGTTTTAACACCTACATTTCATTGTCTTTTAATTAAGTCATTGGACATGCAAGTAGAAGAAGAAAACAATGGGTGATTAATGCTTCTGTGTTATATAATGAATATAACTTATTTTAGAATTTCTTCTTCAGTAAAATACCGTGAGGTTAAAAGTTACCAGGCTGAGGATAAACAGGTTTTAATTAAAAATTACAAGTCTTCCACAGGCGACTCTAAAAACACCAAACAAAATCCTTAAGATTGTTCAACAGCACCCCCTAGCATACATAATTTTAGTCTGTCGGACTAGAAAGCAAATTCCAATCGTCATTTTTTGCAGGTTTAGTTACATGGGCACCTTCTTGACATTTCTGAATTGAATGTCTGAAAATGACTATAAACAGAGGATGGTATGATTTGGAAAAATAATTTCTTGTGAAAATATATTTTAAGTGATTTTACTTTAACTCTAGCTGTCGTCTACCCACTATCTCTGCTTTGGATGACTGATTAAAAGAGATTTTTGTTTTCTTTTGGAGCAGGTCATCCAGGAAGGACGAAACACAGGGGAAGGGGGTGTCCTAAAGTAGATTGTGGAAATGCACAAGGTAGACACAGCATATATAACTGTCTTTGGTGAGTGTTTAGAACACAGTCACTGAAGTCAGGCTCTCTGGGCTTTGTGATCTTGAGCAGGCTTCTTTCCCACTCTGTGACTTAGTTTCTTCCTCTGTAAAATGGGTTAATAGTAATAATGCCTGTCTCATAAAACTGTTGCAGTTAAGGTGCACATAGTGGATTCTCAGAGACAATCGGCAGTCATTGTTACCATTATTTCACCACAGACATTTAGATGTATTCATGATCCTCAGCTCTGACATCAGACAGACCTGAGTTCAAACCCTCTGAGAGACCTTGGACAAATTGCTGAAACTCGGTTTCTTCATTTCTAAACACAGATGATAACAACTACTGCATACAGTTGTAGAATTAGAAAATGTATACAAAACGTTTACACTTGTCTTAGGTAGAACATAGCTGTTGGACTTTACAGAATAATAATAATAATCCTCTAAGACTAAGAGAACAGGAAACAATATCGATGTGCTGTAAACTGGAAGGCAGAGAGAGTTGAGAATGACTTAGCAAACCCAAGAAAACCAATTATACTGTAGAATGAACCAAAGGTTCAGGAATTGCCAGCACTTGGCTTTTCTAGAAATGGAGGTGGAGGTGGAGCTGAATACAAAGGATTGATTGAAAGTCAGTTTAAAAAGCACACTCCATGGTCGCCTTCTCATTCCTTGCCCCAAGCACTATTAAGGGCAAGGATGCCAAACTGAAATCAGGGTTTTGAAATAAAGTCTGCATTCTGAATGCCAAGATCTTTAGTTGTCTTCCCCCATTTGGCTCTCAGGATGCTGGCAAGGAGGTTTGGAGTCTCCAAGCTGGAGATGAAATGTGCCTTCTCTGGGGGTCCATACTAGCCCAAGAAAATATACCCAAGCACATTGCCCTTGGAGATTATGTAACTGAAAACCCCTGTCACATCCCTGAAGCCTACAGTTCACACATCCTGCCTGTGTACACAGAGCTCCCAGACAGCTGTCTAAGCTCCACCCTTGGAGCAGACTGTCGGGGTCCCTAGACCCAGGTCTCCTAGGGTGGACCATAATGGCCTCTACAGCAAGACATCTTATCTAATTATGTCATACAGGCTTCCTAAAGTAGGTTTATTTATGTTCTAGATTGCACCTGTCATTTCTTTCCTAGCACGTTCCAAGCATACCCCTGGATTTCTCCTGAGGTCGACCTAGCACGTACCTAGCACTCATAAAGTGCTGGGTGAAGACATTACTATTCAGCTATCACAGGACAGAGACAGTCACCTCAGGCGTGTTTCACTTGCTTCTTATAGGGCGTGCAGTCCAGAATTAGAAGGACTAGTTTAAACATTCAGCTGCTATTGTAATTCTGCTGCCACTTACAGAAGTTCCATAGTAGAAAGGAAGGAGCCCTGGCTTAAAGAACAGGCTTCTCATGCTGCCACTAACAGTATGACTTCCATCAAATCCCTTGGTCTCTCTAGACATTAGTAATAGCGCTGATGTAAAATGAAGGGCTAGACTAGACTGCCTTTAAAGGTGCCAGGCTTGCTCTTAAACACCACGACATTAAAACAAAAAAGTATTTCAGGACAAGATTCTAAGGTTGGCCTGGTTACTTTCCAGAAATATATAAATGTGTGTGTGTGTATGCCAATAATAATAAATTTAGAACAGAATAACATATCACAAGGATAATTAATATCTGAGAATTATTGACTACTTACCATGTTTTAGGTGCTTACACTATTTTATTTAATCTCCTTTAATGCAATGATAGTGCTTCATGAGAAAGATTCAATCATCTTTGTTTTACAAATTCAGAAACTGAGGCTCTGAGAATTTAAGTTGTTTGCAAAATTTAGATAGCACATGGTAGGGTCTAGTTTTTGAAGATCTGGCCACCTCCAGAACCTTGGTTCTCTAGACCTCACCATGTACCTCCTTTCTGAACTCTGTCTGGTACTTCCCTAGAAAGGTCATTACACTCATTTAGCAGGTCCTTTGTTGCTTTCAGTTTTCAGTCTGACTTTATTGCCTCTTAATGGAAAATTACTTGAGATATCCCCATGTGAAGTGGATTGGCGTTGTAGTCATATACAAGCCAGGTGCTATATTCCTCTCTCAAAGTTAGTTTGCTCTGCGTCCTCAAAGTCCGCAGGCATATAAAAGGCTCTGCATGTGTGAAATGACACGTTGTTAAAGTCCTGCGTTATCAACCTTTACAGGAGTTACAGTTTTCCTAATGTGGTCAAGCCTGCAGATCACTGTTATCCCTGTTATTTAATGGATTATGAAACATACCAATTGTCCTTTGAGATTATAGACTATATAGAAACTTTTTTTTTTTTTTGAGTTGGAGTCCCACTCTGTCGCCCAGACTGGAGTGCAGTGGCACGCTCCCGGCCACCGCAGCCTCGTCCTGCTGGACTCCGGCGATCCTTCTGCCTCAGCCTTCCAAGTAGCTGGAACTACAGGCATGCGCTACCACGCCCGGCTAATTTTTTTGATTTATTGTAGAGATGAGGTCTCGCCAAGTTGCCCAGGCGGGTCTTGAACCCGCGGGCTCAGGCAATTCACTCACCTCAGCCTCCCAAAGCACGGGATTACAGGCTGAGCCACCGAGCCCGGCCTAGAAACGTTCAAGTACATGTTTTAACTGACCTACGTACGTAAATCTATTTTCTGCTTAAGAAGAGTGCATTTAATAGATTTGATAAAACAAACAAAAAATATTTTTTGAAAACTTAGGGGAGGCTGGGGGTGAGAACTCCCTCCAGCCTTTTTGTGCATATTTCAAAAATTGTGATAAACTATATACGTAACATAAAATTTACCATCTGAATCATTTTTAGGTGTACAGTTCAGTGACATTAAGTGCATTCGCATTGTTGTACAATGGTTACCACCATCATCTCCAGAACTTTTTTCATCTTGTAAAACAGAGACTTTGTATCCTTTCAACACTAACTCCTCATTTCTCCCTGCCCCCAGACTCTGGCAGCCACCATTCTACTTTCTGTCTCTATGAATGTGACTACTCCAGGCTGATGTGCATTTTGCAGAAGGTCTTACATGATATGATCAGTATTATAAACAAGAGTAATAGTTGACACTTATTACCATTATGACCTATAAGGCTTAGATGGAAACATTTCAAAGATATTTAGAGTGAAATCATGCATGTTAAGCTCTTTTTCCTCCTTGAAATAACTTCAAATCAACTTAAAGAAAAAACACCCTGAGTTTCTTATAACTCAGCTTAAGAGGAGTGGTGCCCGTGTGCTTGAATGGTGGCTGTTTCTTGCTCCCTGAACCCACAGGGCCTCAATCACAGTTGTAGTCAAGGCTACAATGAAAGCATCGCTCCTTCTTCCCTCTCATAGTCCCGCATTCTTGTGCCTCAACTCCCAAGGTCATTCCTAGGACCCTCCGGCCCTTTCAAAACCCCAGCTTTGAGTGGGGTTAATATTGCTGAACCATGTAGCACACAAGTAAAGGAGAACAAATGTTCACTCATTCACCCCTGAAACCTTTATTGGGTTCCTACCACTGTTACTATATACAAAGGTACGCAGGGCACTATCAGTGTCTTAAAGGGGCTTACGCTTTATTAGGCTGAAGCATTTAAAACAGACCATAGTAAGAAGGGATGGATGGGTGAAGAGATAAGCCAAGGAGTCCTGACTAGTCTTTCCCGAGAACAGGGAGGAGAAAGTGGTTTTACCCAGGAGGTGAGGGTGTCTTCATGGTGTTTTCCTTTGCCTTTCTTCACAAGCCTGATGGAGTGTATCATGCCACCTTGACTAGCCCCCCCCAACTCCTGTTGGTAGTCTCTGAAGGACATGGAGCTGTACGAACGATACAGAGACAATAGAGCGGGTGGTGACTCATTAATTTGGACAAGGATGTAGCAGTTTTCCATACTACTTGCCTCTCACTTCCATCTGCAGTGGTCATAACTGGAAGTGTACACATCTTCTAGAACATGGTTGAAAGTCCTTTTGTACCTTGACTTGCTGTGGGCTGGAAGTGACCATTTCTGTTTCTCAGTATGGCCATGGGGGGTTTCCAGCATTCTTGCCTGTGTCATCAAAAATTGTCTCTTCCAGACTCTATCTCGTTGTTAGGGGGGAGTTTAAAAACGTGTGGACTACTCTTTCCACCATCCTCTTTAATTTATGTAGATTTGACTTTTTTAAAGATGCAAAATATTTATTGAGAGAGATGACTCTTTTGGCCAGTAACTCTGTGACCTTGAGCAACTTAAAAATATCTTGGAGTCTCTGTTTCCTTGACCTTTTCCTTAATGTTCTCAATTGCGATAATGCTTACCTCATACAGTTGTTGTAAGGATTAAATGATAAAAAGTTAATAAGAATAACAGCAATAATAGGCATCAGTCATCACTGTTGGGCTCTTGCCACATGGTGGGGCTTAGGCTTGGCATTTTGTCTGCATTAACTCAGTGCCCTCAATGCCCACAGTACCCTGGGAAGGGTTCTGTCAGTGAGAGCTATTATATTACTGTTATTGTGTTTATAATTATAAGAAACCATAAGTGACAAGGAATCAAAAGCTGTGTTCCTCCACTGTCAAATTATCATGTGGGACAGCAGTCAAGAACATATATTTGACCTCATATTAGAAACAAATTAAACGTGATTATCTCTGTGTTCTAGGAGTTCATCTTCTATGACATATAACTGTGAGAAAGAGGGCATGACAAGGGGTAAAGAGCTAGAGAGAACATGTATATAAGCAAATGGGCCAGTGTATGTAGGGAATGTTTTGTTTTGTTGCCCTCAGCGTTTTCTGTCGAGTGACTATTGGACAACAGACATAGCACTCACATCTGTATGAAATTGGGAGAAATGGGATAAAGACACTAACGTTTTAGTAAGTTTTATGGGGGAAACCTTGGATTTGGTAAAAGATACCTTTTTAAATCATTGTTTGAAATGATCATTGATAAAAGTTTCTACCACATTATGGTATAAGCCAGAATACAGGCACGGTGTTTTTTGTTTTGTTTTGTTTTTGTTGTTTTTAATTATCCTTCAGACAAGAGGATGCCAGCTTGTATGTAACTTTTACAGTACAGGCACTCTTTTAGTCCATGATCACTTTGGATGCTTGTAGAGGTCTTCTGTCAGAATCATTTTTGTTTTTAATGGAGAAAACCACTCATTTTAATTTAGTCATTATTTCTGTGCATGTCATAACAGTCTTTTAACAATTTCTTCTAAAGAATAATACAAAAAGTGGTGAATGGAATGGAGTATTGGTGACTTGGAATTAAAAATTCAAATTGCATTTTACTTCAGACAAATTAGAAGTGAAGATAATATGGCTTGGAAATAGTAGAAGAATCAAAGAGTTGACAATTCTAAGTGGCTGTGAAAACAGTGATGTCAGGTGTATCTGAGAGGTTGGTTTCTTGAAATATGAGTATGGAAAAATATTTCTAAATTAACATGGTCTTTTACATAATATGTGATTTTAAATCTATATATGGAGCTGAATTAATAACCTATATAAGCAGTCACCTGAAGGTTTCAACCACATTCCTAAAGGATTATATATTTAAGCTTGCCAAGACACGTTTCTGAGGATCCCTCTGGAAAAACGGGTGTCACTTTATATTTAGGCCTTTAGAATTCATTAAAACACTTAATCGTGTACTTTTTTTTTTTTTTTTGCCTTTTACTCAAGTAGGAAAAGATTTTCATTTAAGTTGAGAGCCAAGGAATGAGCAGAAAAGCAAACTGGCTCTTAAGACTTACTTGCCTAGGCCAGGCGCAGTGGCTCATGCCTGTAATTCCAGCATTTTGGGAGGCCAAGGTGGGCAGATTGCTTGAACTCAAGAGTTCAGACCAACCTGGGCAGCATAGTGAAACCCCATCTCCACAAAAAATCAAAAAAAATTAGCCAGGAGTGGTGACACACACCTGTATTCCCAGCCATTTGGGAGGCTGAGGTAGAAGGATTCACCTGAGCCCAGGAGGTCAAGGCTGCCACGAGCCATGATCATTGTGATCATACCACTGCACTCCAGTCTGGGCATCAGAGTAAGACCCTTAGTCAAAAAAGAAAAAGACTTACTCACCCAGAAGGATCTAGAAGGAGTGAAAAGAATGGAGAGAATGAGTTTATTATATTTTTAATAAAACCCTATCAGGCTGCCTGAGGGCCAGTCCCCTCACTGTCCCACATTGACACTATGTGCTCAGCTCAGCCATTTAGGGGAATGTACACTAAATTTGATAGCAAATATGGAGAAATAAAACATGATAGCTTTTCTAGAAAGCCTCTAAAAAGCTGAAAAAGATCAGCAAAGAAGAAACTTACCGCTTAACACAAAGGTTTTCAGGATCTATCCTGTTTGCCAAGTTTAGAATAAAGATATTTCTAGAGTACGTTTCTCTAAATGAAGAAGAGTGCTTATTCTTGATTGCTTAAGTACCCGTTTGTCAATTTCAAAGACTATTTTCAACGCAAATTCTAGCTACAACCATTCCCTTTCCAGCAGCCTTGGACTAAAGTACATCAATAATGGAACAATGCCAGATTTGATGATTGTCCAAGTGTCTATAGAAATCTAGTGACTGACTCCACATTGTAAAATAATTATAGCACAAAAGAGCTGACGCTTGTATTAGCTAAGAAGACTGGAGGGTGAAGGCAGGACACTGTGAAGACATCAGCATCCCCTCATTTCTCTGACTTCTGATGTTTAAGTAGCAAGCTAAATTTAGATTAGCCAGGACTATCAGGACTAATCATAGAAATGCTACATGAAATAACAAGTGAAAAAAATGAACTTTTTCATTAGTGAAAAACTTAAAAACCCTGTATGTGAAAACATAAAAAGATTTTTAAAACTTTAAAAAATATATATACAACAACATTGATACATTTTATAAATCCGTATACTGATAGAAAAAAAAACTTTTTTTTTTTTTTTTTTAAGTTTAAGTGTCAACTCTTTCGCCCAGGCTGGAGTGCTATGGTATGCCTGAAGCAATCGCAAATTTCAGCTGCTGGGCTCAGGTGATCCTTCCACCTCAACCTCTCTGGTAGCTGGAACTACAGGCACATGCTACCACACCTGGCTAATTTTTTAATTTATTGTAGAGATGAAGTCTCGCCAAGTTGTCCAGGTTGGTCTCAAACCCCTGGGTTCAGACAATCTTCTCGCCTTGGAGAAAAATTTTTTTAATACAAAAATGTCTTAGGTGGATGAGTCAAAGATTGTAGCCATGACTTCTCTTTTCCCAGCAAACCCCCTCACTCCTACTGAAAGCACTCCATCCCACCTTACTACTGTGTAGGCACCAACTTAAAGGCAGGCCAATTGGTGTTTCCCTGGGATGCTTGTTGTTGGCACTGACAGAAAGACCTTGCCTGCTGAGCCACAGAGTTGGAAGCATTGAATCTGGGATTGCCAGGGGACCATGGAAAAGATGAAACCAAGGTGACAAGCAAAGGCAAGAGACAAGGAGCCGGAGGGCATTGCCTGACTGCCTGGATCCAGTGGGCCTGAGACCGATCAGATCCATTCCAGTTCGGTAATCACTTTTCTGAATTTGGTTTCTGTCATTTTGTCACTGTCAAGGGTGGGAGTCCTGAATGACAGAGAAAGCACTATCTTGCTGGCTCCTCTCTTCATCAACACATTCCTCTGGATCTCCCTGGAGAGCTGAAATTTCTTCTCGCTCTGCTATCAAAGCCCTCTCCAGTCTCCACGACCCCCCTGCTTCCGGCCTGCCTTCGTGCAGTCAGTCAGTCTGTCAACATACTCAACTAAAGAGGCCGCCTTTGCTTTCCCCCCCCGTCCCTATTAATGCAGCAGACTCCTGAGTAGCCGTCTCCCTCTAGTTCTCACTCATGCTTCTGCCAGAGTGGTCTTTCTAGAACTCAGATCTGGTCATGTGACTTCCCTGCTTAAAACTCTTCCTCCTGGAATAAAACTCCTCATCCTTAATTTGCCTTCCAATGCCGTGAGGATCTGGCGGAGGCTCGCAGCTCAACTTCATCTCTCTCCCTTCCCACCCTGGACTCTGCACGCCAGCCGTGACCCAAGCTGATGCTGTCATGGGATGAAACTTTTGGGGACATTGGGGTGGGTGAATGTATTTTACATATGTGGTGGGTGTGAATCTTTAGAGGCCAGACAGCACACATGGTAAACTGCATAATCTAAATGTGTTGCCTTATGTGGTAAAAAGGGACTTTGCAGATGTGATTACATTAAGGATCTTGGCATTATCTTGAATTATTTGGGTGGGCCCAATATAATCACAAGGATTCTTATAAGAGGGAGGCAAGAGAATTAGAGTTAGGAAAAGATGCTTCACTGCAGGCTCTGAAGATGGAGAACCAAGGAACATACGTGATGTCTAAAAGCTAGAAAGGCAAGGAAACAGATTCTCCTGTCTTCCAGAAAGAAGGGACCCCTGAGGACCACTTAGACTTCTGACCCCCAGAGGTGTAAGATAATAAATTTGTGTTGGTTTAAGCTGCTATATTTGTGATAATTTGTTACAGCAGCAATAGGAAACCAATATAGCAGATTTTCTGGGCACTGACAATTCTGGAACTAAAGAGGGTTGTGGGTGTGTCCAACTAGTTCAGGAAGGCTAGAGACTGATTTTATTTTTGGCTGGCTTATGCAGCACAATGAGTGTGAGAAAAAATACCATGGCTTTAAAGAAAAATGAGATTGTCTAACTTTTTGTTTTTAGCTTTGACATTTGCAGTTTCTCAACTTCACGAGGAAAACCTGTCAAGATTTTAAGTTCATCACAGAAAAAGTTTCACAATTCTATGTAAATGGTGGCTTTTTATTTGTTAAGTTATTAAAGACATAATGGAGAATGCATTTCTTTGTTATAATATTTTGTTAACTTTGATCAAATATAATTTTATTTCTTTGGCTATATTTTTGCCCACAAGGAAAACCTAGCTTTACAACATATTTATTCTGTGCTAGTCAACTCTTAAATGCAACCTCCAGGCAGCAGGCATCCTTAAGAGGTGAATTCCTAGGATCTTTGGTCTTGCTATCGTGGGTCACAATGGATGTGATTCCTGTTCACATATGTTTTATCTTAATTGATAATAAGAGAGGAGAAATGAGAAATGGAGAAACTGAGGGTTTTGTGTGTGTGTATGTATGTGTGTACAGTTTTCTGGGGTATAAACCACAGACTTAGTTTCTAGTCTATTTTATTGTGTCCAAGTGGCATTTAGCATAATTTACTAGTGCTATTCCACTGCAGTAAACTAGCCAGTACCTGTTAGCTTGTCTTGAAGTCTAAACTCTGGATGTCATTTTGGTCCAGTTTAAACTTTAAATAAAGTTTTTTCTGTACTCCTATGAGTACAGAAACTTACATTAGTACAGATAAGTAAGGTAAATGACAAAGTTGCACATTAGATTACTTAGAAGAGGAGATTTCTGTGAGTAATCTTAGATAGTTCTATAATTAAGAATGCATACATATTTCAGTTAGCATTGTGGTAGTTATTAGGACTATCCCATTAATACTCCAGTTCTCCTCCCACCAAGCATATAGTAAGATCGTATAAGGGAACTTCAAAAAGTTCATGGAAAAATAGAATTACAAGATAAAAGTAAAAAAGCATAAACTATTTCTCAACACAAGCTCTATCAAGTTGAAGACACTTTTATAAGGGATGATATCAACTACTTAGCCCATCCCTAAAGAAATGAGGGTCCCGGCAATTTAATCATGTCAGCACAGTCTTTTTACATGATTAGCTGAAGAAAAATGGATGCCCTTTAAAAAAATTTTTTTTTTTTTTTTGAGTCAGAGTCTCACTCTATCACCCAGGCTGGAGTGCAGTGGCACACTGCTCATGGCCACCGCAGCCTCAACCTGCTGGGCTCAGGCGATCCTTCTGCCTCAGCCTTCCAAATAGCTGAAACTACAGGTATGCACCACCATGTCCAGCTAATTTTTTGATTTATTGTAGAGACAGGTCTCACCATATTGCCCAGGCTGGTCTTGATCCCACGGGCTCAGGCAATCCTCTTGCCTCAGCCTCCCAAAGTGCTGGGATTAGAGGCATGAGCCACCACGTCCCGCTTAAAGATTTTTTTAGACATTATTCATCATGAAAAAGATTTCCTAAGTTTAGATAACAAAAAGAAGTCAGAAGAAGCCAAATCACAACTATAAGCTGGATCCCATCAAAATTCTTGCAAAATGACTTTTGTTTGAGAGGATGAGCAGGAGCATTGTTGAGGTGGAGAAGGACTCTGGTGAAACTTTCCTGGGCGTTTTTACTGCTAAAGCTTTGGCTTGCATTCTCCAAACACTCTCATAATAAGCAGATGTATCGTTCATTGGCCCTCCAGAAAGTCAACAAGCAAGATGCCTTGAGCATTGCAAAAATTTGTGCCATGACCTTTGCTCTTGATTGACTCACTTTTGCTTGGACTGGACCACTTCCACCTCTTGGTAGCCATTGCTTTGATTGTACACAAGAAGTCAGAAGAAGCCAAATCACAACTATAAGCTGGATC
>CAUYQG010174830.1:0-31543 GCA_963574415.1 Tarsius wallacei
GTAATTTGTTCCTTCTGGATAAGGGATACTACTCTACATTCTTTTTTTTTTTTTAAATTTATTTCCCTTATTTCAACTTTCATATTTCTTCCAAGAATTAGTGAAATATATACATTGTGTGGAAGGAGCTGTTACTACAAAATTTTCATATAAAAGAAGCATTGAAATGTTATTTATCAAATTGGCTTTGGTAGGATGGACATTTTAACAATGTTGATTCTTCCTATCCATGAGCTTGTAATATTTTTCCATTTGTTTGTGTCTCCTTGAATTTCTTTGAGCAGAGTTTTGTGATGTCCCCGCTGCAGTTTCTTCTGTGTTCATTTTCTTGACAAACTCTAATTGATATTATTTATTTATTTATTTACTTTTTGGGCTATAGACTTATTTTTTTATTTTTAATTTTAAAAAGGAGTATCAGCACATATGAGTTCCTTGTAGATCGTGGATGTTAGGCCTTTGTCAGATACACAGTTGGCAAATATTTTTTCCCAGTCTGTGGGCTGTCTCCCCACTCTCTCAATGGTTTCTTTGACTTTGCAGAAGCTTATCAGTTTGATGAGGTCCCACTTTTCTATCTTATCTCTTATGGCATGGGCACTTGGGGATTTGATCAGGAATTGGTTGCCAGTTCCAATTTCCATAACGGTGTCTCCTGTGTTTTCTAAGGTTTTTATAGTTTGAGGTTTTATGTTTAGGTCTTGGATCCATTTAAAGTTGACAAAAAGAAAAAAACAAACAGCCCCATTACAAAGTGGGCAAAAGGTATGAATAGACACTTCTCAAAAGAAGACATACGAGCAGGCAACAGATACATGAAAAAATGTTCAGCCTCACTAGTCATCAAAGAAATGCAAATTAAAACCACACTGAGATACTACCTAACTCTAATCAGGATGGCCATCATCAATAACTCAAAAAACAACAGATGCTGGAGAGGATGTGGGGCAAGAGAACACTTCTACACCATTGGTGGGAGTGTAAACTAGTACAACCTCTGAGGAAAACAGTGTGCCGATTCCTAAAAGATTTAAAAATTGACCTCCCATACCACCCTGCAATCCCCCCTACTGTGAATATACCTGGAGGAACTCAAATCACTCTGTGAAAAAGATACCTGCACATGCATGTTTATTGCAGCATTATTCTCAATAGCAAAAACATGGAATGAACCATGCTGCCTAATAGGGGGACTGGATTTTTTAAATGTGGTACATATACGTGATGGAATATTATGTAGCCATAAAGAAGGACAAAATTATGAACTTCTCAGCAATTTGGATGAACTTAGAGGCTATAATACTAAGTGACCTATCACAGAAACAGAGAACCAAGTGTCACATGTTCTCACTCATAAGTAGACATTGAACAACTATCATAATACTATAAGAAAGGGATTGGCAGTAGTGGGAAACTGCCAGGGGAAGGGGGACACACCTCATCAACAAGAGTACCCGCATAATGAACATTTGTATACCTAATCCTGAATGTACCCCACATATTTAAAATTAAAAATAAAAAAATAAGTCTATAGCCCAAAAAGTAAATAAATAAATAAATAATATCAATTAGAGTTTGTCAAGAAAATGAACACAGAAGAAACTGCAGCAGGGACATCACAAAACTCTTCATGGAGAGATGTACAAGATTTGTGCTAAATTCTAAAGGTGAAAAGGAATTAGAAAGATGAAGGTCAGGAGGGCGCCCTCCATCCAGGTGGGGAGGGTCAGCAGCTGTACTGACCCACAAGTAGGATGGGCATTGGGAAGTAGCACTATCCTCCTGAGGCAAAGAGCTCTGGCCTGGGAGCCAGGAGACCAGGAATCAGGGTGATGTTGGTTTTGGCCTCCAAACTGGGCCTCATATGGCTCCTTCCAACACTGTTTAAAAAAGAAAAAGTATGTTTAGAGTTCACCCTAACAGGACACAGAGGACCCCAGACTGAGAATAAGATCCCCAACCAAATGACCTCATGCCTTTTGCCTTTCAGAGTGTACAGTGAGAACACCTAAGCTTTGGGTGTCTGTGATCGCTGCTCAGTGGCCCTTCCCTCCTTCAATAGCAGTCACCTGGCCTCCAGGCTGCCTGGAGAGGAGTGTGGCAGCTGTGGGCCTGTCCTTAAGGAGTGTTCAGCACTATAAGAAGCCACAACTGCTGCCCAAGAAACAATTCAGGTCACACACGTTTTGCTTGATTGACCCACAGGTAATATTATTTTGTTCTGTATAATTGTAAATTGATTGCGTGTATTTAAAAATTATGGTATGTTCACACACATAATTTCAGCTCCTCTTTGAAAATCACACCTTCACTCTTCCCCTGTGAGTCCTTTTTCTCCTGCAGCAAATGGGCTGGAAATGGGACCTGCTGCTGCCTTTACACTCAGCACTGGTCTTCCATCCATCATAGTCCAAACCCACCAGCTTTAACTATTACCTTGCCCACCTAGCCACTGGTAGTACTGTCTTTTTAAAACCGGATTTTTGAGTTGGGGGTCTCTCTCTGTCCCCCAAACTGGAGTGCAGTGGCACAATCATGGGTCACCACACCCTCGACCTCCTGGTTTCAGAGGATTCTTCCACCTCAGCCTCCTGAGTAGCTGGAACTACAGGCACACACCACCAACAAACATGGCTAATTTTTTTAACCTTTGTAGAGACAAGGTCTCACTATGTTGCCCAGGTTGGTTGCAGACTCCTGGGTTCAAACAATCCTCCAGCCTTGGTCTCTCAAAGTGCTGGGGTACAAGCCACCACTAGCCTCTTTTTAAACTTTGTTATTATTAAATTTAGCACAGATGCAGAAAACCATGTAAAACAAACGTGAGGCTTACTGAATTATAGTGAATATCCTTGTAACCACAACTCCATGTCATTCCATTCTCTTCTGACCTGAAGTATCACTGTGAAAAATTCTAATAGCAATTTCATATTCTTTTCACTATAATTTAGTTGGTCTTTTGTCTGATTACTAGATAATTTTTTTCTTTTTCTTTCAAGTACAAACATTTTGTTATAATTTGTCCTGTTGACCATTCTGGGTTTATTTATTCAGTTATGGGGTGTGTCTCTTCAAAGTGTAGTTTCAAACTTTTATCAAATGTTTTATTTAATCATAGCTTTTAATATTCTGTTCTCTTGCTTTAGTTGTTTTTTTTTTAATGTTTTTGCCTATTTTCTATATTTATCACTTTCTCTTAATCCTTTTTTATTCATTTTAATTTTTTAAATATTCCTCTTATTCATCCCTTCTATTTAAGATCATCTGTTGTGTTTATTCGTTCTCATGTTCTTCCTACTTTAGTCTTCCTTATTTAAATTGGTTTTTTTCTCATTCTTTCCTGAGTTCTCTCACTTAATTTCTCAGCTTTTCTAATTCTGTTATATGTTGCTCTTGCATACACTATTTTTAAACCTATAAATGTGTTTTGAACATTGTAATTTCCATATGCTTTATGGGCATGTCTTCGTGATAGGTGCCATTATAGGCATGTCATGCTGCACCTTGTTTTCCTTCCATTTGCATAGCCTTTTGCCTTAATCTTTTTTATGTGAAATTAATTTTTTTGAACTTCTGGGAGACTTGAACTTATTTAGGGCTCTAGAGCTCCCTTTTCTGTTGATTTTGTGAAGTGTTCAAAAATACAGCACTTCCTTTCTGAGATCTCCTGACTCTCTTCCTCCTAAGAAACTCCCTCCTTTGTCGCTACTGTGCCTGTCCTGGTCCTTTTCCTCAGTGTGGGCTTTGTCCTGGGAGTTCCTGGAAACTGACTTCAGCCCCTGCTGGCCGACCCTCAAATCCCTCACACTCCCCCACTGGAGGTGCAAAATGCTCCCAGTGTTAGTGGCTGTTCTCAAATTGGCTCGCTGAAATTGTAACGTCCTGATAAGTATTTCTGTACTGTTCTGTTCTTAAGTCTACCAGACACATTACTTCCTATGCACAGATACTGGTAACACTAGTTAGTCTTCATCTGTTCATATTAAGGGTCTGGGGAAATGCTTGTCACCTACCTATATCTGGTATAGATCTCATCCATGAGCTCTAGATTTTTATTCCAGTTTCTGTTTTTGATTTGGAGAGATTCAAACACTATGGCACAACTGTCACCAACTTTCCAGAATCTGCATTTTTGTTTTCAAATCCTGATCCTATGAATGTCTGAATCTCTGTACTCCATCTACTTGCAGGAGCTAGCAACCACAGTAGGGTTTTAGAACTACGAAGCACTTCTCTCTTCTCGCAGCACTCCCAGTACCCCCTCCCGTCTCTCCCTAGAGGCCAACATTGCTCAGGCTGTTGCTTGAAAGGTGCCACAAAGCACTTCATGTTGAGTCTTCACGTCCTGGCCAGTATAAATCCCCAGCAGCTGGGAAACACCAAGGAGGGAAAACCTCCCTCGTGGCTTGTTAGTACAGCTCTGGTTCCTTTCACAGTGGCTCACTCTTAACCCTGATGAGCCTAATGGGAAATGACTGATGGTTGTTGCCAGGTGGCCAGATGCCTGCCCTAGCCCTCAGGCTGGAGAAGCATTGAGAGTTGAGATGGTGGGGGCAGGCCCCTCTCACTGGCAGGAGGCACAGATGGGTGCATACCAGAGGGTAAACAAGCTTCCGGGAAATCAGCCGTGGGGTGTTTACGGCAGGGGTCCCGCATCTGTCCCCTTCCTTGATTCCGCCCTACCTTGCACATAAAACTTCACCAGGGAAGAAAGTGAGCAAGACAAAGAAAAAGATCAGATTCCCTGAAGTTATTCTGTAAATGTAGCATAATGCCCCAAATTTTCCTACCCAACATTTATCATTTACTTAAAAGAGTGATTTTTTTTAATCTATGTTTTTATCTCCCCATCTCCCCTCTGAGCTCTGGCATATGAGGTTTATTCAGGTCCTCAATCTTTATGGGGCCATCTTGCCTAGTTTATGTCTCTTGGACTTAACACCAAAATGATGCAGGTCCAGGAAGGAAGCTCCAGGCACCAGCACCTGTTAACTTTGCTTCTCCGGCTTGACCCAATTAAGTCAAACTTTGCTATGAGGCTTCCTTGGGAAGTAACAGGCTTAACAGTCTGATGAACAAACAGTAAGAGCTGCCGTTACACTTGAGTTATGGTCTGTTTAAACTCCAAATCAACTGTGATTCATGGCTCCCATTTTCTGAAAAAGGGAAGCCTTTGGGATATCAGAGAAGGCGACAGTCTTAAGTCCTAAGGGAAATCTTCCAACTTCCAGAGGAAGGACAGATGAGAAACATGATTAATACATTCTATCAGTTTGGGAGAAATTTCTCTTTAAGTCCAATTTTATGGTACATATTAGAAATATGAGCAAGTATGGACAAAAAGCATTCAAGAATTGATCTTTGGTGAATCAAAATATATCCTATTATTGGGAGGCAAACCTCTATGCTTTCCTGACCTAGTTAGAAATATAACCTGAGAAGCAACAGTCTATCTTGCTTCTTCCCACATATCTAGTTAGAATCAATGATCCTTGAGAGAAAAAAAAAGAGAGATTAAAACACACACACACACACACACACACACACAAATAAATGTTTGCTGGCTTTTAGGCAATCTTTGTCAACTTAGGCCCAACATACCAGTGAAATTCTCTATGCTGCCACCTGCTTCTGAATGGTAAATATAGATTGTTTCATTTTCTGTTTCCCCAGGTAACGGACAGTGACAACCATGATTTGATATACAGACAAAGTATGCTTATATTTATTCATTTGTCAGAGCCACTCAAATTAATGGTTTAAGATTTAATGAGAGGATTCTGGGACAATGGCAGAATAGAAAGCACCAGGAATGGAATCTGTCTACCCGCCTGGACAACTGCACTTGCAAAATCTTGTCTGCTGGAACTATGCTGGAACTCTGGAATCCACTGAAGGCTTATAAATTCCAGGGGAAGGCTTGGACTGTACATTGAGGTTAATTTCAGTTGTTCTTAGCATAATAGGGGACACTACCAGCCCGTTGGCAAGCAGCTGTGCACATGTTCCTGGAGCAACCTGCACACAATTTGCAGAAGCCAGAACGAGCAAAAGGAACCTTGACCTCCAAATATCGGGGACCTGTGCTCTGATTGCTTACTGCTGCTTCTGATCACAAAAATGCAAACAAAGGGCAGGCAACCATTGTTGCTATACGTTCCCCCAGTGTCGGAAGCCCCTCCTCCCCCTCTGACTGAAGTGACAGTGACTGCCAAGGGATTTATAGGGCAAAAGCCCTTTTTCCTCCTTTCATTTTTCTTTTTCCCTTGTTGGAAACTGGACATTAAAGTCTAGGGCACTCAGAAACAACTGTATATATGGGAAAAATTAGAAAGTGACTGCACATACTCAGGGAAAGTTTCAAGCTCAGAAAAGACCTGCATAGGCCGTTAGTTTATACCTCAGGCTGACCCTTGGACCAGAGACCACCTACAACAATTAATAATAATAATAAATAACAGTAACAAAAACCAGCAACCCTAGGGAAGAGAAGAATCTGATTTCTAGAGTTACCATATTATTAGATTCAAATGTCCAATATTCAACAAAAATTCACAGGAAAGTATGGCATATTCAAAGTGAAAAAATGAATCAACAGAACACTATCCCTGAAAAAATATCTGAGAGCAAATCTACCAGGCAAAAACTGTCTTAAAGATTCTCAAAGAACTAAAGCAAAATGTAAAGAAAGTCATGAAAACATTGGGGAAAAGAGGGAATTATCAATAAAGTGACAGAATGCCTAATAAGCAACCAAAAGGAAATTCTGGAGCTGAAAAGCACAGTAATGGAAAAGAAAAATTCACTAGAGGGATTCAAAGGCAGATATGAGCAGGCAGAAGAGAGAATCAATGAACTTGAAGATAGGGCAATAAAAATGTTTGAGTCTGAGAAACAGAGCCTAGGGGACCTGTGGGACACCATCAAGCAGACCAACATACACATTTTGGGAATCTCAAAAGGAGAAGAGAGAAAGTCACAGAGGTAACATTACAAAAAAAATAGTGGCTGGAAAATTCCCAAATTTGATGTTAGAAATGAATAAAAACATCCAAGAAGCCAAATGAACTCCAGGTAAGATTAACTCCAAGAGATCCACACCAAAAACATTATGTTTATAATTAAACATTATAATTAAACATCCAAAAGCCAGAGACAAAAGGAGAGTTTTGAAAACAGCAAGAAAGATGATTTATAACATACAAGTGATCTTCAGTAAGATTATCTGCATTTTCACATCAGAAATTTTGGAGACCAGAAGGAAGTAGGCCAAATATATTCAAACTGCTAAAAAAAAAAAAAAAATTCTCTAAAAATTCAATATCCAGCAAAACTGTCCTTCAAACCAGGGAGAAATTAAGACATTCCCAGATGAACATAAGCTACAGGAGTTCATTACCAGTAGAACTGCCCTGAAATAAATGCTTAAGAAGTTCTGCAAGGTAAAATGAAAAGACATAAGACTAACTCAAAGACATAGGAAGAAATAAAAATCTCAAGAAAGGTAAAAACATAGGCAATTATAAAAGTTAGCATTATTTTAACAATGGTTTGTGATTCCAGTTTCTATTTTCTATATGATTTGAGACTTATACTTTAAAAAATTATTAGTATAAAAGCTAGTATTATTGTTTTTTTAAAAGATTTACTGGGACTAGTTTTTAATATATATATTAAAATTGTATGGTTTTATATATTATTATAAAATTGTATGGCTATCTATCTATACACATATAGATAGTTTACTCATTAAAAATAATTAGGTCTACATATATCAGTATAGGAAAATAACTTAGATATATTGCTAAAAAGCACACTATGTATGTTGGCTTGATTCAATGTTTGTAAATGATATGTGTATGTTCATGTGTGTGCATATATACTTTTTATACATACACAAATACTCTGTGTTTTGCTGAATTCTGAATACAAAGAAATAAGTCAACAAAAATCAATATGTAACTGGTAATAGTGGTTACACCTAAGGAGTATGTCTTAGGTTGGGTTCCCAAAGAAGGAGGCCATAAAACAAAGATTTACATGTAAATGTATATGGTTTATTGGCAAGGGTACCAGGAAACACTGATGGGACAGCAGAGAAACCGAAAATAAAAGAGAGAAAACAGAAAATAAAGGGTATGCTACTGAGCAAGTTACTATGGTGGGCAACTGGGGCTCAATCTCACAGGGAAACCCTCAAAGACAGCGTAGGACACACCTCAGATATTCCAGCTAATGGATGACGAAGTATATTTGCCCATCTCCAGTCATGATGGCATGAGGTCTCAGAGACACTGTCTCCCAACCCTTGGGGCTTGTCTCATATGTACAAGTCAAAAGAAAGCCTGGAGAATGAAAGTCGCAGGCACTTGTGGCAGAATGCTGCCTACAAGTAATGGAGCAGTAAGAGGTGCAGTGATGTGGGTGAGACGCTACTATAGGGTAGATTATGGAAAACTCTCATTTTTTACATAATTTTTTATTATTGTTTGTTATATATCAAGGACACATTTTAAAATCAGAAAAAACTGAGATAAAAATACTCACCCTCACCAAAGTACTATATTTTCCAGAGAAAAGAAAAAAAAAGGTTTACAATTAGGCCAGAAAACATTCAGGAAGGCCATGGGTCTCATCACAAACTGGGCATTCCACCTAGAAAATGTCCACCAAGGAGCCAGCAGCCCTGGAGATCAGCTCGCCTGGCATGCTGGGGGACAGCACTGTGAGGAAAGAGACAGCTGAGACAAAGTACCGTTTTGACATTTTTATTCACTGATCATAAATATAGCCTCATGAACATTAAGGTGATCATGAATGATGTACTAGCACCTGGAACGTGACTGTCATGGAGCACTCATCGTTTTACCATCACTGGCCAGAGAACTTGGAGCATCTCCACATCAAGTGTTCAGCTTTGTGGGGACTCTCTTTCTGGTGCAGCAATTTTATTTGTGGCTCATTCTCAACAATTAAAAATCATAAAAGACTGAGTGTCTGCAAGAAAATATCAAAGAGAATAAGATTTCTGTTCTTCTTAGAGTCTAAAGTAAAAAGGGGAGGTAGGGAGAAAGGAGAGGAAAGGGGAAAGATGTCAGGGATCTGCCACATTTCTTCCTTTCCCCAGAGCATTTTGCAAAAACAAAAGCCAGGAAGGTATTAATGCTGTTTGGAGATGGGTTGCGTCTCTCTGATGAGCCACTCGAGAGCTTCCTGGCGGCCCTGTTTCTGAAGCTCCTTCCCAATCACATCCCTGCAGGTCAGGTGGTAATTGTTGAGCCAGTCACACTGCAGTGGGGAGAAGAACAGACTCAGTATTCACCATCAGCCTAGGTCAAAAGGCTACACAGGCCAACAGAAAGGACGCCACATGCTACGATCACAAGTTGAGAGTAAATGTGCACAAAACCCCTTTCCCCATGCTCATGGACAAGTGATTTCCTTGTGTTCTGTTTCCCTGGAAACAGATGGAACTAGGCTACATTGCTTATTGTAAAAATTCTCCTAAAACAGTTTACTATTAGAACCAATGGTCTCCAAGCCAGCAGCTACTGTACTCACCAGTGTGGCTTTATTCCCTTGTACCAGAGCCATCTTGGGGAGGTAGTAAGTCGGGGAAAAGCACCTGAATAGCCCCTGGACTCCATAAGGACTCCTACTAAGAGACATACCTGAAGCTATCCTGCCAATGCACTGAGTTACGGATCCTATGCCCACTGACAAAGTTGAATAAACTAGGATCAACCAAGTCTATGTGGGTCTTATGAGAGTGACTGCTTATAAGAATCCAAAACCTTTAGTGGTTAAAGACTGTGGCACTACAGAGCAGGACTGGGAGTCAGCTTGACTTTCAGATCCTCAATTCAATATGCTACAACAGCAACAGACAAAAAGAGATTAAGAGAAAGGAGGTGCTGGCAGGACTTGGTGTCTCGGTTGGGCTGATCAACTAGACGTGATGGTGAAAGCTCTGGGATAGGTAAAAGGGTGAACGCTCTCTCTCTTGGTTTGGGCAAAGAGAGATAAGGACTGGCATGAAGCAAGTTTTATGGAGGGGACAATAAGCCCCACTCTTCATTGTCCATGGTGCAGCTTGACACTGCCATGGGTGTGATTGTTGTAAATGAGCCAAAGGCCACTTAGGAAGGCAGTGGTGTTACATAAGCACTGGCTACAGGGACCATAGTCTAACCAGGTGCCAGAGACCAGCTAGGAGTCAGGATGGACACACGAGCCCAACAGGGATTGAGGGCAGACAGAGGGGGTGGAGGTGCCAACTGGCTCAGCCCAGCCCAGCCCAGCCCACGTTCCAGCTCCTACTGAGAAGAGCCTATTAACCTCTGCTGGGAGTTTTGGGAGTTGGGGAAGTGGTGCGAGTGGGAGGGGGTGTCAAAAGCAAGCGAACATGTGTCCGTAGCAAGGCCAGCAGGGAGACAAGGCGGCCTGTCATTCAAAGCAGCTCAACTGTGACAGGGACAGCAGCATCCAGGTGTAACCCTGGGGCCACAGGGAAACTCTCAAGGCCCTTTAGGTTGGGTGGAGGGGGAGAAAAGGAGGAGTGTGGACAGTCTCAACTGAGCCTGAGCAACATCCCAAGGCCCTGATAGTCTGCAGCTGCCCACATTCCATCTGACCAAGGTCCTTTGCTGCCATCTGGTGACAAATGATGGGAATGCAGACCCAAACCAACAGCAAAAAAAAAAAAAAAAAAAAATGAACAGAATATTGTTATGCAGTATTACTGTGCCTTCAGACAGAATGAAGCCCCGGACTTATTAAGAGGTACACAAGAAAGGTACTTTTTACCAAAAAGGTAATAATACCATTATATAAATAATAAACAATACCGTACTCTATTGGTATGTTAAGTATCGTCATCTGTTATTTGTGAAACTTGCTTATGATCCCCAAGATAAGAAGACATGCCCTATAAAAATATAAAGAGTAACTGGCCAAAAGAACAGTTCAACGATTTGGGTATGCAAACTGCCACTGGCCTACGTCCAATGTCATGGGAGAGACTGAGTCACAAGTTAACAGAACTCTCCTTCAAGAAAAGAATAGCCTCGCTTAACCTTGCTCATCCACTATTTCCCTGGATAAAGTAGAATGTCATATGAGAGAAATGTCTCCGGATCCATACATTTTATGTGGACAGGAAGGATTGTATAGCCTAGAATTACTCAGTAGGAAGCCACAGTCTTGGGCTTCCAAGACAGCAAAGTGGCTTATTACTGTAGAGCCCCTGATTCCCATAGGGCAGAAGGCTCATAAACAGGGTGGCGCCCATGCCCACCTATGTGTTCTCATTCCCTTTTGCCTCAGGCATTACTTTCGGAGGCTGAAGAAGAGCCCCTGAACCCCTGGAAGGGTTCTTCCTGCTAAAGAGGCACAACTGCCACTGTGCTGACATGCTGAGTTTCCTGTTCTGTATTCATCTACAAGCTGCATAAACCAACATAGTAGGGCCTGCTTGGGTCCTGTGAGTGGGAATGTATGGCTAAACCAAGAGCACTGATGACCAAACAAGGCACCCAAGCATAGAGGACAACTAAGTCAAAAGGAGCTGACCTTCCTCCATCACCCATCTGTGAGATGGAAAAGGCAGAAGAGGTTGAAGGGGACTCCTTGGCCCCCAGAGGCCCTTTCCTTCTGTGCCAAGAATGAAGCCCAAGCAGCCCATATGGAGGAAATGTTCCTGCCTCAAGAGGCATGCAAAGCTCCTGGGATGAGGCCAGTGACTGCATCAGATAACAAAACTTTCTTATTCTTAATAATAAGATGCTTTCTGCCTTGGGCTCCCACCATCATTTGTTTTTTGTAACTTCTGGCCTCTGCCCTGCACTGGAATTTGTGTCCTGGCTTACAGCTTCCTGACTTGGGAACTGTTTTTCTGTCCAGTGCTAATGGTTCGTGCCCCATTTTGACCCTTGTGTCCTTTTGACCTGCTCTGACCTTGATCACCTGCATGATCCCACAAGCCTTACTCAAGTACCCAGGCCTGCCAAGCCCAGGGTCTGAAGGAGTTTCAAGGCCTATAATCCTCTGAGCCTGGTAAGTGAGCACTGTTGCATCTGGGGCTTTGTGAACGTTTTCACGGCCCCACGATGACCACATAGTAACAGAGAAGGGCTGGTTCCACCTTCTTCCTTGTCTGTGTGAAAACTGAACATATGATAATAGATGTTGCTTCTCATTTCCTTAATGTTTCATGAAACACAGGAAAACAATCTGTTATATGCAGTGGCCAAGAGGCCCCACCATCCATCTGGCTTTTTGTAGGGAAGACACATGGGCCCAGGTTTGCTAAACATGCTTCAATGCAGCAATTGGAGGACTAGTGCAGCTATTTCCTCCTGAAAAGCAATGGCAAACTGTTCCCCCTCACAAAACCCTACAGCCCCACAATGGCTAGGAGGAGCAGACAATTGCCACCTGGAGGCTCAACAAATACAGGAAAAGCTCCTGGCATACTCAGGAAACCTAGAACTTTCAGACTCAGTTGGCCTATACCTCTAAATTAAGAAGTAAGAATGGATTAGAGAATTTAGGATTAGCAGTTAGGATTAGAGAAGGGATTAGAACTACTTAGGGTAGTTCTCCACCCCCACTACTAATAACACGCCCACCCCCCTGACCCTACCCACCCCACCCCTACCCCCTATCCCCACAAAGACTTCCCCATTACCTCTTTGTCTGTAAGAGAATCCACATCTATCATTTTGGTCTGAATTGGAACCAAAGTTAGCGGTTCAAAGGTTAGGCTTCCCCGGTTATTGAAATTATACTGTGGGAGAAGGAAGAAAACAGAAGATTTTACTCCTCTTTACCATGATGAATCCCCTAAGGTCATTTCAACATCCGTGGCCACCCCTAAGAGCCAGGTGTAACAAGAAGCCAAGACTCAGTCAGCCGGTCAGCATTTTTCGTAGGCACACAGGGAGGATAAGCACAGCTAATGCCATTCTCCAAGAGCTCCTCCACTAGACAGACAACAGCCTGTGCATCAGAAAGAGCCAAACAAAGGGTGCTGAGGGGCTCCACCAGCAATCCACAAAACTAATGTGTGCCCTGAGAGGGAGGAAGTAGGGGCGGGGCATGGGGGTGTTTAGCCTCAGGGCATTTTTGGTTTGGGTTCTTAAGACTGCTGAAGTTTAAGTCCCCAGTACCATTTTTTAAAGTCAACTGTGTGGCCCTCCTTGACCCAGCCAGGTCCATCAGATGTTAACACATTTGTCTACCAGGCACACAAGAACATGCTGGGTCTCTATCATTTCAGGGCATTTGGGAGTTAGGTGGGAGGCCCTTCCAAGAACAGTGACTTCCACATGGAAAGAGAGCAGATCCCCACAGTCAACCTCCTTTCAGACACAGGAAGCTACTTCCCTCCAACTGTTCATTTCCATAACCACCAGTGGAGGAGGAGTAAACAGGTCTTTTAGGCAAAGTCTAAAACCCTGCAATCTCTAACACTGAGGGGTGAGAGGAAGTAACACATGTCTTGTATTGTCTGTGAGGTCCACTCCTCGTGATATAACTCAGGGTTCAACTTTACCTCATAAAAATCACATGAGGAATGTGATGAAGTTACAGTTTCCAGGCCCTTTCCTGGAGATTCCGATTCAGGGTCTGGGAGGAGCCTGAAAATTGGCCCCTTGAACAAACACCCCCAGCAGAGAAGACTTCATGGCAAGAAGCCACGTCTAATGACCTCAGAGCCCCAAATCACATGGGGAAAGGGTCAGCCCTAGGGTTCTGTGAATTCCAGTTCGGGGTCCCAGTTCATTAAGGATTTTCTTTCTGGATTTGCAGAAAAGGAGGTTTCCAGGAAAGTCCCTGATATCGGGGGAAGGAGGCTCCACGTTGGCTCCAGAATGGCACACTCTTAGCTCCAACGATGTAAGTCTACATCTTCCCACAATCAGGAATAGGATATTTTTTAAAATAATTACTCACCTTGGTCTTCATGGGAACCACCAGGACAACATTCTCAATGCGAATTCCAAAAGCCCCATCTTCATAATACCCTGGCTCTAAAACAAGACAAACCCCAAAATGAGAAGCAGCTCATGATGAAGATGTCCACAGAGAGGAGCTTTCACTCCTAGGATGAGCACTCTTTCTTCCAAGGAGAAGAAACAGGTGAAAAACCCACTCTATCCAGGTGTAAGAGACCAAGAGGCTACCCTCTCCCACATGGTCACTTTTTTTACAGACACTTAAGGTACAGAAAGACAGGTCCTGAAGTTTCCAAACACTGGCTACAGGGTAAGAAGTACACTAACGGGATACACTAAATAAGTTATGGTGCATATCCGTAAGACACAATGAATGACACAGGCATTAAAATATATTTACAAAAATTTGGCAATGACATGGGAAAAGGCAAGCTATTAAGTTAGAAAGCTAATGCAGATAATATGTCCAGTATGGTCTCAATAATTTAAAAATAAAAGATATCTGCATATCGAAAAGACCAAAAGCTAAAACAGCAAGAAAAATATTAAGTCATGATTACCCTGTGTAGTTAAGATTGCAGATAATTTTCATCTTCTTTTTAACCTATTCCATAATCTCACTTTTTCAAAAATGAGCTTCTTCAGTTTTATAATCAGAAAGGTTTGCCGGGCACGGTGGCTCACACGTAATCCCAGCACCTTGAGAGGTGGAAGTGAGAGGATTGCCTGAGTCCAGGGGTTTAAGACCAGCCTGGGCAATTTGGCGAGACTTTGTCTCCAAAATAAATTTAAAAATTAGCTGGGTGTGGTGGTGCATGCCTGTGGTTCCAGCTACTTGGAAGGCTGAGGCGGAAGGATCACCTGAGCCCAGTAGGTTAAGGCTGTGGTGGCCATAATCATGCCACTGCACTCCAGCCTGGACAACAGAGTGAGACTCCTACTCAAAAAAAGAAAAAGAAAAAAGAAAAGTTTGGTGGTAGTGGTAGTGGTAGTGTTAATGCAAAGTGACAGAAGGGGAAAATTATTGCCAATTTACTCTAAAATAATAAAAAATAAAAAACAACAAATAGCTTTCAAAAAGGCTCAAGGATCCATGCATGCCTTCTATGTGAGGGACACCTACCATCGGTGACAATCATGCCTGCCTCCAAGGGCTCATCGGAGAATGTTTTGTAACTGATGCCGCAAGGACCCTCATGAACATTCAAAAAAGACCCAACACCATGTCCAGTTCCATGTAGGTAATCCAGGCCAGAATCCCATAAAGCTGAACGGGCAAAAGAGTCGAGAAGGTGGCCTGAAAGACACAGAATAGAAAAGACAGAGAAATATCACTTTGTGATATTTGTACAGCACTTTCAAGATTAAATTTATTATGCTTGGCTCCAGAATGCGAAACAGAAACCATGGGTAAAAGACACTGGAGGGTTCAGATTTCAGCCCAGCACAAGAAAGAACTGTCTAACAATCAGAGCTCCTGAGGAGCCAGTCAGGACTCAGTCTGAAGCTAAGGCAGTCTTCCATCCAGGATGCAGCAGATAAAGGCTGCATTCAATGGCATAAACATTCCCTTCCCAGCTCTGGGACCCTAGCGTTTCAAAATCACAAAACTGAGATTCTAACCAGACTACAAGCAGGCAAGCAGGCATGACAGATGAGGAAATAGGCTCTGGAAGATGAGTGCATGCCTGACCTGAACAGATTCACAACCCAAGTTCTGTCAATTGCCAATTCAATGCCCCACCCACCAGTCCTCAAGCAAAGAAGTACATAGCTAAGGATCCCAGTAAAAAAAATCCCAAGAATCCTGGAAGGATCCTGGCCCAATGCTAAAGGACAGACAAGAGGCTACACCAATTTCCGCTCAGGACCTGCAGCCTGTATACCTGGTTTGTCCCCTCCTGAGAGCCACCGATATGTGTCAACCAATACTATATGGGGTCAGAAGAGAGGTACACAGCTGACACCAGGCCCAATCCTAAGCCTGGTGCCCTGGAGGTCCTCTGGGCTCAGTCAGTGGGTCCAGGAGACTCACCTGCAGCACCCCTACCTGTCCTGGCTGAGCCTGAGGTGGGCTGGGGACTGACACAGGGAGGGAAAGGACATGTTCTTCTACTCAAAGTCAGACATGTTTGATTCTTGAACAAGAAAAAAGAGCCTGCCATAGGACAGAAGGAACCACCTACCTTTGGTTCCAGTTGGGAAAACGGCTGCGCTCACAGCTATGTGGCCCTTGAGGACATATGTGAAGCACTCCTGCCAAAGAAAACCCAGGAGCACGTTGCAGAATGGGGACAGACGTTTTAATCCAGTAGTTTTCTGGTAGTTCAGAAAACCTTGCCTAAGTTTTTAGCAATAGCACAGAGAAAATCAGAGTAAAAAGAAAAAATGGGGGAAAAAAGCCTGGCCATGGGACAAATTTTTCAGAAAATCTTAAAATTAATTTTAGCACAAGAGCACTGTCAGAGAGATGACCCCATAGGACTTTATAATGAATGACATACTCTCTCTCGTGTGAGCCTTGAAAAGACTGGAAAAGTAATAAGAGTCCTAATGATCCTAGCTAACATTTATTGAGCTAGTTCTCTGTGCCAGGCACTGTTGTAAGCACTGTACATTTAACCCCACACATCTAGATGGAGGCACTATTGTTACCCTCAGTTTTCAGAGCACTTCAGTGGCCTGCCCAGATCACACAGTCCCTAAGTGGCAGCCTCTAGCCCTGAAGCCAGGCAATCTTGCTTCAACATCTGTACTCCTTACCACCATACTGTCCTCAGGGTTTTCCCTACTGTCTGGACAAGAAAAGTACTTCTTGGAAGGTTGGAGGCTTGCCAGTAAGGTGAAGAGTCAGGACTAAAGCTTCGCCCTCCTCAACTTGGTCTGGGGCTCTTTCCACAGCATAAAAAGAGTCGCACCAAAGGAACCAAATTAAGGTGATGATACATACAAATGTACAAGGCAAGGGACCAAGACTATGAAATCTGCTCAACTACATCACATAAAGCTATTTTCCTAGGATAATCTTCCTAAAGAAGCTCCCTTTACTCGAGACTCAATCAACATTCCCTGAGCAGTGACTGTGATCCAGGAACTCAGTGGGCTCACTGTAATTCACAAGGAGCCTGGAGGGTGGGTACTTTTATCCCCATTTTGATGGATGGTAAGTGCTTTGTTCAAGGTCATAGAGTCATAAACAGTTAAAAAGTTCTAAAGCCAGGTCTCCAGACCCCTGGTACACATCCCTCTGCCTCACAGGTCTACTATCCCCTTCCAATCACCCCAGAAACTAAATACAGTCTGTCATTTCAGAGAGTTCCTAGAGTGTTGAGCCTGTAATAAGAAAGCTGAACTTTTAAAAGAAGAGGGGTGGCTTTCAGGATCAAATCTAGACACTGCTTGTAAAGCATGTATTTCACTACCCAACCCCTAGCCTCAAAGAGATTTCCTGACTCAAGAGAAAGCCAGATTTAATCTGGAACTCGGGCTGCCCTGACCTTAGCAGAATGCTTTAAAATTTCTCCAAATGCCTTACCCTCAATGATTAATTAAATCAACTCCATAAAGCAAATAAGCGTAACTCCACGATAATGAGCAATTTTACTATCCTGTGTATAATTTTTACTTATTTATTCAATCTCTTTTCATAAAAGCAATGTTCTTCTTAAGAAAGCAGAGAGGGCCTCTTGAGTTTTGTTTTTTGTTTTTTGTTTTTGCCCCTGCCTCACCTTCTCATAGGCTGTAGGAGTCCCAAAATGCATGGTCCGAGTCACATCTGTGGTTCCATCCCTTTCCAAAAGGAAGGACAAATTAGTTTTCAGTCAAAATAAGCTTTTAGTCAAATATGAGATAGGCAAGGGTGTGGAGAAATTAGAACCCTCATCTACTGCTGGTGGGCAAGTAAAATAGTGCTGCCACCTTGGAAAACAGTTTGCAGTTCCTTAAAAGGTTAAATATAGTCACCATATGACCCAGCAATTCCACTCCTAGGCATATATCCAAGAGAAATGAAAACACACATCCATGCAAAATCCCGTACATGAAAATTCACTGCAGCATTATTCATAATAGCCAACAGATGGAAACAAACCAAATGTCCATCAACTGATAGATGGATAAACAAAATGGGGTATTAGCCACACAATGGAATATTATTCGGCATTAAAAAGAAATGAAATGCTGATACATGCTACAACACGAATGCACCCTGAAGACATGCTAAGTGACAGAAGCCAGACAGAGAAGGCCATATATTATATAATTCCATTTATATAAAGTGTCCAGAATAGGCAAATCCATAGTACTGAAAGTACAGTAGTGGTTTTCTAAGGTAAAGGAAAACAGACTGACTGCTAATGGGCATGATGTTTCTTTCTGGAGTGATGAAAATGATGTAAAGCTGACTGTGGTGATGGTTGCACTTAAAGTGGGTAAATTATATAGTACATGAATTTTACCTCAATAAAGTTATTACTTAAAAAATGAGACAAAGTGTGAATACAAGGATGGCTTGATAAAGCAGGAATGAACTCAGCTTCTGATACACACGCTCTTGGTCTACAGTATGAGGACTGTCTCACGAGAAACACTATCACTGAGGTTATAAACAAAACAGAAGAGGACAAGGTAAAAAGCAAAAGAGGGCCAAACTATAATTCTCCTGTTAGGACAGCAAGGAATTTCCTGGACAGAGAACTTAAAAATACCCAAGCGCATCACTTAACTCATTCTAAACCACATCCCTGACATAGAAAGGATAACATTCATAACCCTGCTAAAATGTAGAAGTAACAAAAGTTTATACCATTACCAAGCAATCCCTGTAGCCTAAGTTCTAGGTTGATACTATTAATACCCCTGTGTCTCAAGGCTAGGTGTAGTTTCCATGTAATTGACTGGGATCATTCAATAATTAGGTCCTCCCTTAGCCATAGACCCAACTACAGTGGAGGAAAGGGAGCAATACAAGGCCTTGCTTGGACTCTCTTAGTGCAGACAGTGTCTATTCTCACTCCTTCTCTTGGGTTCCATATAAAGACCCAACCAAACCTTAGCTTCTTCTCTAAGAAACTATTCTAGAGGAGATGGCTATGAAAGTGGCAAGACATGAAGAGGGAAATTCAGAAATCTGAGGACAGCCTCATTTCTCATTCATTCATTCATTCATTCAAAATTAATCCCTTACTTCAGAAGGCCTTGGGGCAGCTGCAAGTACAGGTAGCCAACAGACAGACCATGGGCTAGGGCGGAAAGCTTTCGGTGGTTCCAAAGTCTTGCTTTATTTCAGTTCTTTAGCTTCTAGCCAAGAACCAAATATTCCTATCAAACAGTCTTTTGTGGAAACAGGGTCACAACTGAGCTATTTAAACTAGGGATTAAATAAAGGATAAGACTTAGAAACAATTCCATTAGTGGTCAGCAGAGATCGAGATTCCCAGCTGAGTGCTCTCAGCTGGAGCTCAGCTGTCCACCCACTCAACTGCCATGAAATACACAGGGTCAGGTTTCACAGCAGCCCAAGTTCACTTACTTGTATTGTGCGCCCGAGTCAATGAGGTACACTTCATCCATGGACAAAGTCCTATTCGTCTCAGGGACTGGCCTAACAAAGTTAATTAAAAATTAGTTATTCCACAAATGTAAGCATTTGGTGAATATGGGAGGGGGGGCATACAAGAGTTCCTTGTACTACTCTTGCAACTTATAGAAGTCTGAAATGATATCAAAATTAAAGGGTATCCAATAAATTAGTTATTCCAACTAATATTAGCGTCTGCTATTCAAAGATCCAGCCAACCTATCTCTCCAACTAGATAAAGAGCTCAAGAGAAGCATAACACATTTCTTTATATCTACTACTGTGTGTGCCTACAACAAACAGGTGTTTGTATTGTAATTGTAAAAGCTACAAAAATGAGAATCAGTAGAAGTAACGGACTGAGCTAGAGTCCTGGAAACTGGAACGGGAGTAGCCTGGAGTCGCCACAGCCTGGAACCCCAAGCTCCTGCCTCAGCCTCCAGGTCCATCCCTTAGTCCTGACCCCCAAGTGCCTCCCCACTTGCTTCCCAGACCACTAGAGAGGCCAGAAGTGAATGCCTCAACTTGGGAGGAAATTTTTTAAATTTTGGTGGAAAAGGAATGGATCATGATGCTATTTTATATTGGAACACTTTTTTCAAATAAACATGAGGTATTTTCAAAAAGTGATTGCATTGCCCATGCTATTTTCTAGACAATAACACTGCACTGGAAAATGCCCAGGGATGATAGCATTCTAAGGCTCTACCCTGCAGCTGAAGGAGACTGTCCTTCACTTCCAGGTGCCATCCCCTCTTCAGCAATAAGGGCACAATCCAAACACAAGCTGAACCACCAAAAAAGACAACCACTGCCTACAGCACCCTGCCTCTCAACAGGCTTCAACAGCCCACAATGAAGAGATGGCAACAGAGACAAATTTCTCTCCTGTTGGCATGAAATAGTTTTTTTGTTTGTTTGTTTGTTTGTTTTTTGAGTTGGAGTCTCACTCTGTCACCCAGACTGGAGTGCATTGGCCACTCCCGGCCACCGCAGCCTCAACCTGCTGGGCTCCGGCGATCCTTCCGCCTCAGCCTTCCAAGTAGCTGGAACTACAGGCACGTGCTACCACGCCTGGCTAATTTTTGATTTATTGTAGAGATGAGGTCTCACCAAGTTGCCCGCAGGCTCAGGCAATCCACTCACCTCAGCCTCCCAAAGGCGCGGGATTACAGGCTGAGCCACCGAGACCGGCGGCATGAAATATTTTAATGTTTTAATTATACACAAAATTCTAGGATAGTATCCAGCCAGGAAATTCATTATCTGAGTTAAACATAACACAAAAATGAAGTCCCTTTGGTATTTTTATGTTGGAACAGAAGCATTAATGTCAGAGAACTGTACTGTCACATCTGTGACTGTCTCACACACAGCTTCAAAATCTGCCCCAAGACTAAAAACTCTATAAGCAATTATTTAAAAGGCAGGAAAAAAATGTGTGCCCATGTACAGCACAAGGAGACAGTGTTCCTTCCCTGACTGTGCATATCCCACATGGGAAAGTGGAGGATTCAAAACACCCAATGCCCAGTGCAAAGCAAAATGGGTTCAGCTGGGCAAAGCTAAAGTGAAAGCCCTATGGCCATGCCTGATGACACAGCCCAACATCTCCATAGACAGACATATCTGGCAGTCCCACACATATCAGTGCCCCTCTTGTCTCACAATTCAAGGAGGCTCAGCTCTGTGGTCCATGCATTCTTGTAGATCATGTGGTAAACAGTCTCACAGACTGGGATGCCAGGCTTCAGGCCCAGGGGAGAGGAAAGAGAGTACTGATTATCTCTCTACCCAAAACAGGTTGCCCCACAACCTAGCGATAAGTTCTTTTTGGTATAGAACTAATGGAGCTCACAGGATGTATAGACTACTACGTCAAGAAGGCTACTATTACCAGGAAGGAAAATCATTTTAAAATTCCAGTCATAAACATGCAAGGGCTATGAGTATAATTCCTGCAGCTTCAAAGAAGACAGACGGATGCCCATTGGACTACACTGTGGAGAATGCCAGTGCCATACTGAGCCTAAGAGGAGGCTCCTAAAAGGCAGGGGCTTGGGAATTGAGAGAAAATCAGAGGAGAACATAAGACCTCAGAGGTCTTATTTCCCTTCATTTTACATTCTCAACAGACACCTAGAGGTGGGCACAGGGGCCTCTGGTAAAATGTCTCTGTGCAGAAGCAGCAGCAAAGCCAGGCAGCATGCTCCTCTGCATGCCTTACGCGTAGTGAATGATGGCGCCGTTGGGTCCCGTACTGGAAATCGTTGGAAAGCTCAGGTCTACAAAGTCCGCCTGTTGCCTGCAACAGAAAGACACAGAGAGCAGAGGCTTAAAGGTTGTTACTGTGCCGAGAATCAGGGCCCTCCAACTTCATTTAATTTGCAAGGAATCAGCATGAGGTTCATGGGATCCCCAAGGGAACCCACGGGTTCCCCAAAGGGATCCTTACCTGCGAAATTCCTCAGCTTTGTCAGCAGCTGAGATCTCTGTCACACCACCTTTGGGAACCTATAAAAAAATTGCTTATAAATCATCTGGTGAGATAACATGAGCTTCTTACATGTTAAAGTGGGAACATTAAAAGCTTACTTTCTCCTCAATTTCCATATCCCAGATGTCCAAGCTACACAGCTTATGTCCCATCTTTACCAAGAGGGGGACCTCCCAAAGGCTCTCATCAAGGCTATCTAAAGTAGAAGGGTTTCTTTCACCTGCAGGCAGCCCACTCATGTAGTTCATACTCACTTGTACCCGACATCTTCATAATAAAATAAAATTTAATTTAAAAAAATTAAAAAGTGGAAGGACTTCTATTCAGTTAATTTTTTACTCAGCTCTTTTGCTTCAGTATTTTTTTCCTAAAAACCAAACAATGTATCTAAAAGTTTAAAAATTCAAAAGCACCCCCTCCTAGGAAGTCAGTCTCCCTAAGAAAGTCATCCTAATGAAATTTTAAAAAAAAATGCAAAGATATTACTGCAGGATAATTGAGAATAGCAAAAAATTAAAACAACCCAAACATTTGAAAATAGGAGGAATGGGCAAGTCAATCTAGCCACTAAATGCAATTTCCTTTTGCATCCTTTCTTAAGATCTCTAAGCACATGGAAAATGTTCACAATATGATTCTAAGGGAATAAAATAAAATACAAAATTGAATTTGTACACCAAGAGACATGTAAAATGATTTATATTTTTTAAAATGACTTATACAGATGAACAATAGCCAGAAGGAAACATGAGAAAAAATAGTTACTCTGATGAGAATAAAGATATTTTCTTTTACCAGTTAAAGAGTTGTTTATATAATATTTAAAAGGAACATGATATTGTTTTATAACAGCACAAAGAAACTGCATTGTTGTCAACTACAGACAGTGGAAGGGCAAGAAATTAATGGCCAGTGTCAATTTAATATGAAAAGTTTAATGGCTTAAACTAAAATTCAAAGTGTACACAAAGATCTTTTTCTCCTAATACAATCAGCTGCCTATAATCATATTATAAGGGTCATTTTTTCCCTATAATGAAATTCCACTGAGTTATAATTCCCTAACCCAAAAAGAACCACTCTGTTACAGAATTTCTTTCTTCATCCTTGTTACTATTTTCTACAATTAAGGAATTGAAAAACATATACACAGATTTCCAGAAAGAATTATTAAAACAGAGCGCTAAAATTAGATCAAGATCTCAGACCTCTCAGACTAACTGTGGAGAATGCCACAGTTAGTCACATGTAGATATTTCTGAATAACATATAACTACACGCTAAATGAAGACTAAGAACTAACCTCTTTCTCCAGCCAGTTAAAGAGTTCACAGAGGGCAACAGCATCTTTAATCTGTGCAAACAAGGGAGACATTTTTTTAAAGTTATTACTGAAAATCACATGGCTAGACTCAGGGCCCAGCAATACTGATAGGGCTGTACCTACAGGGCCATAAACCAGCAGCAATCAGGGTTTTACATGTGAACATTTTCTGGAAACCAGTATGCAGCAATTCCCATTATCAGGGGAAAGCGCCTCTGCTATTCAGTAGTTCAGGAATCAGGAAGGGCCCACCTCAGTGCACGGGCAGCCTCCCCAAAGGTTGGACTCTTGCCTTACAGGGTCCAGGAAAGACAGGTCACTGTCAAAAGCCATCTCTGGGCCCAAAATTTTTATAGACCTACCCTTTGCTTTGAAACACAATGTATCTCTTTTAAGAGGTTTCATCATCATCATCATCTACACTATCATCATCAATATTCCTTTTGTGTTATGTGTTATAAAGATCTAACCCAACAAGTACTTTATTTCATTCCCTATCATTAACTCTGAAAAGTCAAGAGGCTGAAGCTCAGAGAGATTGTGACCTTGTGCCAGACTCAAGGCCAAAGAGGAGGTGAAGAAGACAGGCCTTCTGACTACCTCACAATGTCTTCTGCACCTGCCGCTCTACTCACGTGAGCCCGCCTCATGCCTTCTGACTCGGCAGAATTCTTCACAGCTTTGGCAATGCAGATAGGGGTATAAGGCATACAGCAGCGATGGTCCTAGAGGCAAAGGGCAGTAGGATGGGAAATTGAGCCTACTCCATGCACCCAAGGAGAAGGCAACCACCTCTTTGCTCAGCAGAATGTACTTCAAACAAATAGTTTTAAGAGTTCCCACTGGGGACCCACACATCCATCCCCTGAGGCCCCAAAGAGCTGCCCCTTTTGATGGATGACCCTGAGCTTGAGCTCATCCAAAAAAGAGTAAGTACATTAAACAAGGTATCTCTTTTCCATCCTCTACCCCCTTAACTCTTAGAGACTACTGGTGCCAGTCATCAGCAAGGTATTGCTTTCCAACCCTCTGTGGTTGTGGTCAGAGTTCACTGACCATTCAAAGCTTGATCAAAATAACCCCTCTCTTACTGCACAAAGGAGGCTTTTTTTCCCTGTCAGGGGGATGCACATGACCTGATAAGGGAGGTCTCCTGCTCCCTCCTTCTTCCTGCTTAGTGATCACATCTCAGCTACTGCTAATGGTCTGATCTTAAAGGGCTAGAGAAGACCCTTTCCAATTTGAGAATAAGTTAGAATCCAGCCCTGGGAGGGGGAGGACAGCTCAACACATTTGACACTTGCAAAGAGCTTCTCAAATTGGTTTCACCCACTTTACTCTTCTTTTGCTCTCTCCCATATACAACTTTCATAAAAGAGGGAAGACAGCAGCGACCCCCATTTGGATCTGAGTGCTTTGCCAGAGATCATGCACATTGTAACAGTGGCAGAAGTGCACTGGCAAGCCAGGTCTAGAGGGCCAGGCCTGGGCCCTTCCCCAGATGGCCCGCTGATTGATGACCGGAGAAGAAAAGCTATCACTGGGCTTGCCAATGGCCACATGGCAGCCAGAGGCCCAGGGCAGGATAGTAGAAAAGCCTGCCTCTAAAGAGGCCTGGATTCCAGTCCAGCCCCAGGCCTTAATTAAATGAGGCAACAAGTGTCAGCTGCTTTGCACTGCTCAGCAGGGGTTCAGTAAAGGGCAAGGCTATCACTATCATTTGACCTTTGACAAATCCCCACATCACCACATCCCCAAGCTTCTCTAGGCCTCAGTGTCCCCACCTACAACACGAGATGGGGGAGGTGAGAGGTGCAGAGAAGCATTCCCAAGTTCCAGGCATTCTCATACCACCTCCACAGCTTTGACCCTGACTTCCTATTCCTCTACCCTTATTTAGTACTTTTCTTTAGACCATCTTTAAATCAACTTAGTTTATTAAACTCAATTTTGTCTTGAATAATTTTTGGAACATTATGGACTCACACTAGTTATATTTCTTTTCTAGCATGCACAAAATGTTGCTAAAACAGATACATCTAAATAAACCTAAGTTAATGTGTACCACCAAAAATCATCTCTCATGGCACACTCTGGAAAACACAGGACTCAATGAACGCTTAGAGGCCTCAGACTCTCAATATGGCTACAGACCTGTGGCCTCATCCAGGAAGACCATAGCTCCGGTCCAAAAGCCAGGCCTGAAGATCTGCCCAAACAGCCTCTGCTTCAAAGACAAAGCTGCACAATACCAGAACTGAGAAGGAGGTGACAGGGTTTAGATGGGCCAAATGAGGCCACCAACCTTGGGGATGGCCTCGCTCATGGCATAGCTGGCCTTGTCACTGACCCACACCTTCTCCCTCGGGGAAAGGTCGGCACACAGGGTCTTGAGTTCGTTCAGGATGGACATGTAGGGAAGCACCTGTATTCTGTACTCAGCCTCCAGGCCCAAGTCAAGAAGCAAGTGCTCCTTCACACTGGGGGCGTCTATGCGGTCACCATCAATGAAGAGCCTACAGAGGGGCCAGAGGTGGGTGACAGAAAGAGGAGGGCATTTGAGTGAGAGGGTGAGAGGCTTTGTCTCCTGGAAACCACAACCAAGCCACTTTTCCCTCCACCCCACTGCTTTCCCAGATCTGCTCTCCAGACTGGGATCCCTGTCCCTGTGTATGTTGTCTTCAGTCACCCAATTTCCCAAGCCAGAAACCTAGGCAGTGTCCTCCTTAATGCCCCTGCTCCATCCTTCATTAAGACCTTGGGACCTACAGCCTAAATCTCCATCAAATCGGTCCAGCTTATCTGCAGCATTGCCCAGTCACCAACCAGGTTCAGGCCACCACCATCATTCACTTGGATTAGTGCCACAGCCTCCAAGTTTTGCCCCATCCATCCAATTTTTCCCAGTCATAATATTGTTCATAATTTACAAGTCTAACATGTGGTTTCCTCTGAAAAATTCATTCAATAGTTTCCTGATCAACAAGAACAAAAGCCCAAGCTCCTGAACTTGACCCACAAGACCTCTTGTATGGGGCCCTGCTCACCTCCTGGCCCCAATGTGGCTCATTCCGACCACACGGAACTACTCTGGGTCCTCCACATGCACTGTGCTCTCCCCTGCCCAGAACCTCTGAAAATGCTGTACCCTCTGCTTGGATCATGGTTCCCTCCTCCTCCTCACCCCACCAATCACCTATCTAATTCACACTTATCCTTAATCTCCACTTCAATATTACTTTTCCCCAAAAGTCTCCTCTGATTCCCAAGTCCAGGTTGTGCAACACCTGTACCCATCCCACTGACAAGCTAGTGCCTACTTATGTGCCAGAATCCCTCAGGGAGAAGAGATGTTCACCCCCCGCCAACTCTAACCCAGGACCCCATCTGTCTCATTCACCCTAGCACCTAACAGAGACCCCTAACACATCACAAGCACTCATAAAATGTGTTATCTGAATGCAGAAAGCCATCCAAATAAAAGGAAGACCACAGGCAATGCTTTAAAAAAAAATGAAATTCAACAAAGTACAGTTCAGGGGTTTTCCCGTATTATTTCCAACCTTCAAAAGGACTCAGTTTATTTGCATTGTGGGCCCAGAATTGCATAACTAAGCCTATATGCTCCTTTTCACTGGCTGCTAAACAACTTGGAATCAAACATGTGAACTGAACAAGACACTGCAGCAGGAATTCTGTGAACTAACCTCATTCCAGTTTGATCCTAATGCCCCCATTTACTTATTTTTTAATGTCTTAGTACTCTAGATACTTCCAGAGATTTCAAATCATTCAGGCACTAATATATATAAATAAACACTACTGTTATAAATAAAAACCTACTGTTAAGAAAGACAAGAAGATAAAGGGGAGAAAAGGCAAGAAAAAAGAAAGAAGTGCATCATTGAAAGATCAGGCAGTGACAGGCCAGGACTAGAAAAAGGTGGGGGTTGGGGCTCCAAGGAGTGGTGGGGAAGGAAGTTACAGGTTTGGGACAAACACTCACATGATCGTCTCTAGTCCTATGATTGCGTAGGAGAAAAACACCGGATTGTGCTCCACATCTGATCCTCGGAGATTAAATAGCCCTTAAAAAGAAATCAAAGCCCCTGTCACCTGCCTGACTTGAGATATTGAGGGGTCACTTGCAGAGGGAAGGAAAAGCTTTGACTTGGAGTCCAGCTGCTATGGAAGGATTCAGTGGCATGGCTCAGAAGGGCAAGAAACCTTTACTCCAGGTTCCACCTCTCTGCTGCAATTGTTCGTATCCACCACATGATGGCACCAGAACTGCTTTTTATGCTGCCACATCACTGCCCAGGGGAAGGAATGAGTTATTAGTCAGAAAACATGAGAAATGCCCTGAAACAAAGAGTTGAAATGATCTGCCTAGTGGTGAGCTGCCACGCCAGGCCTTGCTGCAGACAAACTTCTGGCACTCCTAAAAAACAAGGAAGGAGACAAGCACTCTCTCCCTTCTGAGGCAAAGGGCCTAGGGTAGAAAAATTGAGACTCACCCACAAGGGAGGCCAGACAGGCCTCTTCTGAAAGAGTTCATGAGCCCCGTGGAGGTGGAGCTTCCCGTCAGAGGCAGAAAGAAAAGCAGTGAGTCAGCAGGGTTGCAGCCTATGAATGAAATCTGAGCCTGCAGCCCACCATGGGTCTGCTATAGCATGATGACTGGTGGGGGACTGCCAGCAGCCAGTGTCAAGGGGTCTGGTGAGGTCACAGAACATTTGGGAAACTAGAGGGACCAGCAGAGAGCACAGCTCTGGTCCCAGGGCTTCCACCTCCCAAACATTTGCTCTGGTGAGGATAAGAGTGCAAAAACAGCTGGACATCAAAAGTATGGCTTCTGTTTTAAAAGAATGACTTCTCAAAGTAAAGTGAAGAGGTAGCACCTTTTACTATCATACTAACACTTTTTTAAAATTAAAGGATCTGGGGCAGGTGAGGGTGTAGCAAGATGGATGTACTTAAGCAAATACCACCGTGCAACCTTACTGGTAGGCAAAGACAAGATGGGTCAAAAGCCCTACCATACATGTGCTGCCAACCCATAATACTACCCCTAAAAGCCAACCAGAAATAGGAAGAAGAAAATTATCAGACACTAAGACATGAACTTACAAAACAAGATTTTGATGGTAATAGCATTATACTAAATTGTAGGAAAACTGGAAATAACCCAACGGTCATCCTTTGGGAAATGGTTAAGTAAATTATGTTATTCAATTAACTACATAATTGAATATGTAACACTCACTTAAAATTATGTTTATATGTGCTTACAGTATACTGATACACTGAAAAAAATCAGGTTACAAAATGATACATGCATAGAATACTAACACTGATTATTTCTGGGTAACAGAATTATAGGTGACTTTTTTCTTCTTTCTACTTCCTCTGCATTTTCCAGTTTCTCCATCATGGCAATGTGTTTTTGTATAATCAAGGAATGAAAGAAGTTTTATATTTTTTCTCCCTAATGTTGAGGTTATTAAGTTAATTAGGGATATAAATCACTGACACACTTGATAAAGTTCTGGGGATTAAAGAGATAAGACGGGGGTTGAAGAAACTACGTATTAAGGTCTCTTTCCCTTCTCACAAAAAGATAAAGCAATGCTTCTTTCCAGGTGCCCTGGGTCAAATCCACTCAGAAAACAGAAAATAGAACAGGAGGTTCCAACCAGATTCCTTCAGGTTCTAGAAGATAAAAGAAGGTACTGAACTGCAGGAGAGCAGTTTAAGGTCTAAAGATTGAGAAACTGCTATTGTATCAAAGGGCTTGGTAAAGAAGTTTTAGTTTCTGAATTTTCTGAGGTAGAAATGTTCCTAGAACATTCTCACTGTGAAGATCTTGGAAAACAATAGGAAAAGTATAAAGAAAATATTATCTCCCATGACCCCACTTCTACACCTATAGAGAAGCTGACAGACACAAAATGTTTGTAGGAAATGCCCTTCCTCAGGTGTCACAGTCCTGAGAGACTGGCCAGAAGTAGACATCACCCATGGGTTCAACGTAAGTCCCTGGCTGTAATACTGCTCTGGGCGAGACAACACCACCCCATCCCCTACCCCCATAATTATTTTTCCTTCATCCTATACCCATTTGGTTACATAGTCTCTTGCTCATTCCCCGGCCACTCAGAAAGCTGAATGGCATAAACACACAGATTCCCAGAGACCCAAAGGACAGGTCAGGTAACACATCCAAACAGTGAAATCAGAGCACTCACATGCAATTTCATCTAGGGCAGTGACCACAAACCACACGACATTCCTCTCAGCCATTTTCAACCGAAGATCTGCAACCTTGTCCTTCCAGGAGATGCCTAAAAGAAACAAATGTACTTTGACTCCAGCCCAGTTCCAGGAAGCCACAGGAGCCAAGTGAAATACACCCTCCGCCCCCCACTCCCCCACCCCCCACCACAAACAACCTCAACCAGCACCACATCTTACTAGGAGCATGTTACTTGCCCAGGCAGGAGGCCCAGATTCAAGCCCTATACATGAGACGTGGCTCTGTCCAAACCACTTGCCTGTCATGAGCCCTGATTGCCTCATCAGTTAAAATTCATTCATTGATTCATCCCACAAATTCCTATGAAGCATCTAGACTTGCCAGGCACAATGCTGATCACTGTGGTTACAGTTCTGAGCTAGACCCAATCCAGGTCTTCGTGAGACTTATAATACAATCTAGAATAGGAGACAATTAAGTCAGCAACTAACTATACTACTGTAAATACCAGTGCAATAGGGGACACACAGGGAGCTACATGAACACACCACCCAGCAGAGAGAACTCACCCAGTCTCAGAGGTCAGCAGAATAGCATCCACCATTTGTCATTTCTTAGGCTGAAAGACTGGCTTTTCAGTGCTAAGACCTAGGAATTCCCTGTGGTCTGACTCGCTGTGAGTACCACTTCTAAATCACACTTGCCTAATTAGACACAGCCCAGCCATGGGGATGCTGCTCCCCAGTATGAAACAGTGGCCCTAATGGAACTCACCCCTGCAAACACCCAACCACAGCAGCATTTATAACTCAGGAACCAACCACCTGTGAACAGGGTAGGCATCTATCTTACTCACCCAGTACCTAGCACCTACTGCACACAGTAGTCACCCAAATATATGCTGAACAAAAGCTTTTCCAGTAACTTTACTCTCCTCTCTCCTAGAAGCAATAGATCAGAGCACCTGCCTCAGTGAAAAAAAATTCAAACCACACTAATGGAAAATACTTACCTGACCCTGGGCCACTTACTGAACTCATTCTCCCCAATGTGCAATACCCTTCAGTGAGGGTATCACACAGGAAGGCAACCTGGGGGTGCCCCCACAGCAAGGGCCACTTTGAAGATCAGCTCGGGAATGCTGTTTAAAACTTGGCCCATAGCCGGGCTTGATGGCTCAGCCTGTAATCCTGTGCCTTGGGAGGCTGAGGTGAGTGGATTGCCTGAGCCCGCGGGTTCGAGACCCGCCTGGGCAGGCGAGACCTCATCTCTACAATAAATCAAAAATCAGCCGGGCGTGGTAGCGCGCGCCTGTAGTTCCAGCTACTTGGAAGGCTGAGGCGGACGGATCGCCGGAGCCCAGCAGGTCGAGGCTGCGGTGGCCGGGAGCGGCCACTGCACTCTAGTCTGGGCGACTGAGTGAGACTCCAACTCTTAAAAAAAAAAAAAAAAAAAAAATGCAACATTTAATTCATATCCCTCATACGCAGCAGTGTGACACCTTAGAAACCATTCATATATATGAGACTCTTCATAATCCAGTTGAAATAAGGACCCACATTGGATAACATGAACACAAAGGAACACAGTATCTTGTTAATTGTTAAAATTAATTGGCATTCATGAAGCATTAATCCTAAGAAACTGATTTTAGTGTATGAAGTACATTTTCAAAAAGCAGGTGGTATAGTCTCACAAAAAGGTCTTCCTCAGTCAGACCTTTGTGTTACTCACTGGTGTAACATTTTTATAAGCATGTCCTACAGGTTGATGTGAGCATTGTTCAAATATGTATTATTCTACAAAGCCAGGGTTCTTAGCATTTGAAATAGCAGCTGATATTTCAGTGCCAACCAGGCACCAAAAACTGTGTGTATATTATACAAACATTATCGTGAATCTCCAAAACAAACATACAAGGTAGCAATGT
>CAUYQG010174835.1:0-38857 GCA_963574415.1 Tarsius wallacei
GGACACAGCCATGTTCATTCATTTATGTTCTTATCTATGGCTGCTTTTTAACTACAATGGAAAGTTAAATAATTTTGACATATGTTGCATGACTCTCAAAACAAACGATGTACTGCCTCTTGAAAAAAAATGGTGTCAACCTTTTCACTAGACATAAGCACTGCACATGTGAATTAAGACATTTAAAATCAGCTAGTACCTAGCTGAGTGTCTTTCACAACTTCCAGTCTATCATTGTATAATTAGTTAAATAAACATATAATGAATTTGTTAAATAAACATATAATGAATTAGTTAAATACACATATAATGAATTTGTTATGTAGTAAAATATAACCAATATACTTGAGAATAATAGTAAGAACATCAAAACTGGATAACTCACACATTTATAATGCAATAGAAAATAAAAAGCACAAGTTATAAAACATTATTTTAAAATCTTTAAGCTGATTATAATCAAATCTCTAGTTGTAATTACAAGTTTATACAATAAAATGAAGAGGGTTGTATGTTCAAAAACCACATTTCTTCAATGAATAAATAAAAGTTTTAATGGGATACAGGAATAATTAACTGATATAGATAAAAGAAATTTAAGAGAACTATCACCAGAATGCAAGGGATAAAGTTATTTAAATCCTGATTTATATTAACTGACCATAAAATTAAATATTGGAAAAATTGGATAAAAGTTTATATGGACTTTTTGGTAGATTATGATAAAAGACAGATTTACTTTGCTAGATATAATAACAATTTGGGACTTTTAAAACAATCCCAATAAGTAGGATTATTATAATATTTAAGGGAGAAGTTATGGACTATATAAGAATTCCTTTAAAATATTCTAGCAAAAATAATTGGGGGATATTTTTTAAAAAGAACAGATATATGTTGATAATTGTTAAATGTAAATATTGAGAATATATGGATTAATTAGACATCTGCTTCATTTTATTTATGGCTAATAATCTAAAATGAAAATAAAAATTATATGCACAGATCTGCACACACATACATTTCTACATGGTACAATGGGAAAAATTAAAAGAATCCTATGTAAGAAAGCTGGTACGTAACAACGTTCTAATTTAGGCTCCAGCAGATACTCCATAATAACACTCTAATAAATAAATAAATAAATAAATAAATAAATGCTATGTGGGGGACTGGTAATAGTGCATGTCTTAAAAGATATTTTAAACAAACTATCTCAATACATAATTAGATTATGAATGAGTGACAAATTTATAAAAAGTCTCCAAAATTGTTCATACTCAATATGTTGAATTGATTTTTTTTTTAAATGAGTATTGCTATACTGAATCACTAGCAAGTAGGACAACCCATAAGGAAGGTACCTAAGGCCATATTGCAACAGTTGGTGAACAGTAATCTATTGAGACATGAGTATGACACTGTAAAAACTTACTTCTTATTTTGCATGTGCATGTGTAAAATCCTAAAATATGAAAAGAAGTCTTCAGTGATCATATTTTAAATCATTTTATGTTGTTTAATAAGTTTTATTCTCACAGGTGAATGAGGTTTATCTGTTTCATGAGCAGCCTTGGATAGACCTTTGAAGTTTCCCAAGATAGTTATGTTGAATAGACTGTAACAAGAACAGAAACATACCTTTCTCAACATTCTTAGAAAGTCAAATTATGTGTATTTGTTTAGTTTCTAGTCTTCTTTGATTATGAGCAATTAGGTAGGGAGCAAATTTTAAATAACTAGGAGAACCTAAATTAATTTATGTTAAAAATGCCGTAAATCTAGTGATAATCAGATAGACCACAAAATGAGAACACAAGTTTGCATGAGACTGCATAGACTGTGAGTTTTCTGAAGGTGAGAGAAATATAAAAGAGACATGAGCAGTTTCTGTGCAGATTCACGGAGATTCAGGTGAATAGAGATGATTTTAGGTCATTTTGCTGTGAGTCATAAATTGCAATTTTGTTGAGGAACCCCTTCATAAAGCTACCGTTAACATTTAAGTTGCTGTTTGATTCTTTTTTGGGTGTATCAGACAGGTTTTATTTTGAATGTGATACTGTTTGGAGGCAGGTTAAAAAGCAGCCCAGTTGTATTCAAGTTACCAGAAGGTCTTTCCTCCTAGATTCTGACTATGGTTATCTGTTGATCAAAGTTTAGTGTTCTTCTGAGTTCTCATCTTGTTTTGTTATCTTCATCCATCTTTTATTGAAAAGCAAAGAGAAGCTGTTCTGGGAATTTCTGCTTTCCAAATACCATTTTAAAACACAATATTACTTTGTTTTTGCTAGGCTAGATTTTTCTTACAATTAAAACCATAATCACTAAAATCATCATTCAAAGTCTTTTTGCAAATATTGTTTATTAATTTTCTAGTTACAGAACAAAAATATTAAAGCTATTTTTAATCAGAGATTTTTATTCTTTTTTCTCAGTGCAACTAAAATAAATCTCATCAAAGCCTGACTATTTTGCAGATACCCCTTCATAAATCACTGAAATTTGTAGTACTTACATCCATCATTTGACCTTTCTGCTATATATAACATGACAACAAAAATAATTCTCCAAAGAGAAGAATATTCTCATTAAATTCAGTATCCTATTACAGTATTTTTTTTAAATCAGTGAATTCTCACTGCACTATTTCACTAATAACAAGTGGCTAATGTTTGAAAATAACGAAAATGACCTTTATTGCCCTATATTAATCCCTGTGTCAAGGACAAACAAGTATTTTATCATAAACCAATCCCAGAATATAGCCATGACCTGAAAAAATACTAACAATTAAACAATAATTCATAGGCTTTGAACTTAAGAACTCTTTGTGGAACAGATTAAGAGAATGTTGTCTATGTGTTCCAGGAGAAAACCAATTAAGCCAACCACGTAATGAGCAATGATATTCCTTCACATCTGCCAGCAAAACCAATCAACTTAATCTATTATAGGCTGGTATGCATCTATTCAGCATTCTACATGGGTGACTTAAATGAACAAACCAAGTACACATAATAGACATTTGGTAATGTGCTTGTGAAGTACCAGCTCTCATAAACAAAGGTCTTTCAAACTGTTAATGACCATCACTTTAGATCTCGGGCCTAAGTAGGAGGAAATAAAATTTATAATATTCTTCATGTAATTCAACCACTTAGAGGATTTACACAATTGTAAGGCCAATTTCATTTAAATATTTAAAGTTATTTCTGAAAGATATTGTCATCTCTGAGTGATTTTTCTTGTCACTTTGGAGGGAGATATTAGTACTATATTAATAATCAAAATCATGATTCACAAGGAAGAGTTATTATTCTATCTTTAGGAACCAAAGAATATGTAAATTGAGGGTATTTATATTTAGTCTTTTAGTTCCCCAGGGCCAGAGGAAGTACGTAACATTCAACCATATCCTTAGTGCCTTTGCTCCCCAGCACCCAAAGCAAAGAAATCGATTTTCAACAACACAATAAGGCAAATATGGCACACTGAAATTAACTTTTAGGTATTCCTACTCTCAACAAATACTTCTTGAGTGCCTTCTGTATTCTCAACACAATTTAAAAATACTGTAACACATACATCTGCAATTATGTTAAGAACATTTGTCCTGGAAGACAAGAGTGAGACCCCCAACTCAAAAAAAAAAAAAAGAACATTTCTCAATGTTTATTTTTAACTCTTCCACTTGGAGTATAAATTTTCTTTATTCCATTAATCTAAGCCTAGTTTTCTGGACCAAATAACAAAAACCTAAGAGTTTTTACAAGTGTGTGTGTGTAAAAATACAAGGCCAAAAGCATAATACGTTTGTAAATCTATGTTTGTTTCTTCATCTTAGGAACTGTCAATCATGGTAGAGATATATGAGCAATTTGGCCACTATCCTACTACAAATCATAATTTATATTAGCACTTTCAGTCACCTAGTGTATTATATCAAATAAGATTTAACAGCATTGTTGTTTTATGCACCTGTTTTACATTCTTACATAATGGAAATATAACTTTATAATATATTATTGTTATTTATTATTATATTTACATTTAAATATGTTCATATTAATATTTATCATTTTACTGTCTACATTCTGTCTGTTTTTTGGTGTATAGCATATCTAATTTTGCTCATTCAAACATTTATGAGCATATATTATTACTAAAATATTTATTGGTATTTATAGTTTACTCTTACTGATTACCTCCACTCACTGTTAGTAGTCAAACATACAAAACATAACATACATGTCCATAAACATAGCATACATGCCTCTATCTACCTTAGTAACTCCACACAGCACAAGAAAACTACGAGTTAAGGTGCAAATGAATGAACTGATCATAATTGTGGGACTTTTTTTCAGTGAATTGGGGAGTATTCTGATAGCAGTCAAACAGAAGATGAAGATGTTATAAGTATGTAATATTCAAGAGTTGCATTTAAAATTTTGATTGAGAAAAATATCTGGTATTAAATTGCCTTTGATAGTATGTGAGCTTTCTTGATGAAGATAAGTGAATTTTTTCCTGAAACATTTGCAGGAAGTAAATTATGAGAAAAAATGTTGACCAAAGCTTACTTGAAATATTACTATTTTTATAAGTCACATTTCATTGCCTAAATTATGCTAGGCAGGCACTTGACAGGCAATATCTAATTCATTTGTAAAAACGGCATATGGGGGCATACTAGATTTTGATGAAGTTCTAAGGTTAAATAAATATTTAATAACTTTCAAATTTCATACATAATATAAGCCTACTACAGAAAGTTGGAAAACTTTTGTTTTTAGGTGTTTATTATGAATAGATTTCCATGTCATATTCTTCTACATTTTTGGTCACTTCCTAATCATGATTGGATGAATAGATTTTTTTCATTTTTTTCACTATTTAAAATAATGCTGTGGTAAGCATCTTTGGTGAAGACAACTTTGTACATGGCATTTATAGTTTCCTGAGAACATTTTTAAAAAAAATCACAGCAGGGTCAGATTTATTTGTTGCATCTCCACACTGTATAAGCTGTGTTACATATTACTATTTTTTAAAATTTTTATTTTTAATTATAAAGGTGTGAGGAAAAATTCAGGGTAAAGTATACAAATGCTCATTATGCAGGAAACCTTTTTGATGAGGTGTGCCCTCCCCACCCCGCCCTGGCAGAATGCCACTATGGCCAATCCCACTGCCTCACCCCCCTGGCAATTTCCCAATACTGACAGTCCTTTTCTTATAGTATTACAATAATTGTTTAAGATCCACTTCTGAGCAAGAACATGTGATACTCAGTTATTTGTTTCTGTGATAGATCACTCCAAAAGAGGACTGGATTTTTTAAAAATGTGGTAAATACGCACGATGGAATATTATGCAGCCATAAAGAAGGACAAAATTATGAACTTCACAGCAACATGTTACTGTTATGGCAGTCTTCCATGCTGACCTGCTAATACTCTTTTAGGTGGCAAATTTTTAATTATCTCTGCAATTGAGACTCTTTGTATATTTGGTTAGCTATCTCTGTTTCTCTTCTATGAATACCTGTTTAAGTTTTCTGCAGGTCTTATTTAGTAATTAATTTAAAAACAACCTTTATAAATGAAAACATAATATTTTATCATATATAGTATCTATATTATCAAGTAAATAATATTGTATAACCATTTGTTATAACACTTTAAAAAGAAAAAGAGCATGGTATTCAGAATTATCTTGCCTACATCTGAGATGTTAGTTAGCCAAACTCTTCCTAAGGTGTCATCTAAATTCTGAGAATTAAGAACAATCTTGCATTACACATTTTGTTTAAATTTATTACTGCTATCATATCATCAAATTTACATCATTTCAACATGCTTTGGGTATATATTTTCAATACTGAAATCCATTCTAATATTGATGTATCTCATAAAATATTTTTCTAATTTAATAACAGACATAGTAGTTTAAGCTGTAAAAAATTCTTGTGTATGCCAATTGTTTGTTACATCTGTCATTATTATGTTACATCTATCATTGTTGTCAAGTCTTTAGCACTGAAACAAATGATTAAAGCACTACTACATAAATCTTATTAGGAAGAAAAGTTGTTTACAACTGTCTACTTCATGATGATTTTTATTCTTCATGTGATGCTTAGTGGTAGCCACAGGAGCAACAGCATCAAGAGTGAACATATTGATGGAAAGAGAAGAGGAACTGCAGGTCTGGGGAAGAAGGAAGGGATAGGTCATAGGAAGAAGAAGAAATAGACAGAGGAAAACTCACCAGAGTGGTGGAAGAAGATCCAAGGAGGACAAGGAAGAAAAGAGTTTACTAATGCGTGCGGCAGGAAGATCCAGTGCATTGGAGACTAGGATGGTGACTGGAGTAGGCAGCAAAGAGATCCATAGGCAAAGGGAGCCACTCAATGATAAGGGAAAGTTGAGGACAAATGAGCGGTCATGTTTCTGAAGAAATAATACAGAATCAGGGAGATATTGGGAGAGTTTTAGCTCTTCTTGCAACAGGGCATGAAGAAGCAGGCAGGTGTGAATGAACGTAGTTTGAGTCATTGATCTTGGGTCCAGGGAAGTTGAAGGAATTCATAGCCAATGGCACTGACTTCTCGGTGAGCTAAGTTAATGATATGAGGGAAGCCTTAGTGGAACATTGCAAATCTTCAGGTACTGAAGGGAAGAAAGAGGCCCCACAGCAATGGAGAGTCATTGGCGGGAGCAAGAATTTGTAGTAGACTGATTTCCATGATTACAGGAGTTCTTTAGCATTAAAAAACTTAATATTTAGTGCTCTGATGGCCTGGATATAAGAACAGAGATTATAGATCAAGGGTCTCCAACCCCTGGGCCATGTCAGAAGCCAGGTGACACAGCAGGAGGTGAGTGGTGGGCAAGTGAACAAAACATCTGTATTAACAGCTGCTCCCCATCACCAGCATTACCACCTGAGCTCTACCTCCCATCAGATCAGCACTGAAAAGCCTGCTTCCTTTTCCAACATCCTATCTTTGTGAAGCAGGGTTTTCTGCAGTAAAAGTCACCAAAACAAGACTCTGGAGCAGTTGCAGGAAAACAAGCTCAGGGCTTCCACGGTTTCTGCATTATGGTAAGCTGTATAATTATTTTATTATATATTGCAATGTAATAATAATAGAAATAAAGTGCAAAATAAATGTAACCCATTTGAATCATCCTAAAACCATTCCCCTCCCCACCCCCAGTCTATGGAAAAATTGTTTTCCACAAAACCAGTGCCTGATGCCAAAAAGGTTGGGCCGACTATTATAGATGGCAAGATGGAGGTTAGACTTGAGTTTTGCATGATACTTATACTTGTTGCAGGAGTATGAGGAAGTGAAGGGGTAAGTGGAAAGGTCATTCAGATGACCAGGTGTCATGTCTGAAACTGACAGGATGTGGGAATCAGGTGAGGAAACTGATGACTTGCGAGGAAACAGTCAATCAAGGCAGTAGCATCTGATGGAGTTTGTGAGGAAGGAGGATTTGAGATACTCTTTACTATGGGGTTAGGACACTGTGGCCAAGATGCTGGGTGCTGGTGTTCTGAGGACAAGATCAGGGCCCCAAGCAGGGTGACTTCAGGAGTAGAGTTGAAGATCAGGAAATCGCAGGCTGGTACCGCAATGACTAACTTAAATCCACAGAGCTGATGAAAATGGCAGCTCTCAATTAAGGTTTGCTCTGACACCTTTTGCAAAGCCTCATGTGTCTCCTGTCCTTCATAACGAGTCAGCTTGACCAGGAGTGTCCTCAGTGATTTCCTGGGTCTTCCTGTTACTTCCCATGTTCCCAAATGCCTATTGCCGTAAAATATCCAAGAGCCTTGATACAGAAACAGCAACAGAAAAGCATGTAAAACATTCATTCAAAGACATTGGAAGCAAAACCATTTAAAGGAAGTTACAAGTTACACAGAAAAATGGTTGGTATGTAAAGTTCTAACCAATTTCTACCTTAGTTTATAATTTAGATATTCCACTGTAAAATGGTCAGTCTTCTGAACCGGTCTTGATCCAATTGTCAAAATATTGGACACGTGGAGTCTAGGCCAGGTGGGCTCAGTGGTTCACACCATAATCCCAAGGATTCGGGAGGCTGAGGTAAGAAGATCACTTGAAGCCAGGAGTTCAAGACCAGCCTGGGCAACATAGCGAGACCTTGTATAACAAAAGAAAAAAGCTGGTGTGGTGGCTCATGCCTGCAGTCTTAGCCACTCAGAAGGCAGAGGCAGGAGGATTACTAGAGTCAAGGGGTAGAGGCTGCTATGAGCCAAGACTACACTACCGAGGACCTAAGTCCTGAGAATTTCACCATAAACCACATGTGGTGTGTACCCTGTACCATGTGGATTATTTTGCCATCTCATCTCATTATTGGCTGTCCCAATGGAAGTTAATGTTTCGGTGTTCTTGTCACTATTCAAAGGAGACACAAGAGAAATTACAAGTTGCTATGTTCTTAAGTCATCAGCCCTTCTGTTAAAAGTAAATAAGGCTATTTTTTCCTCCAGCTGCTCAGTCACCTCTTGTGACAGAAACGCAGTGTCATTATCCTTTCATGTGAGCTCTGCAGGAAAGCCGAAAATGAACCAGAGAGCCTGAAAAATGTAATCTTGCTAAGATCTCTCCGTGGGCAAGCACTCAGGCGGTGTCTGGTAAAAAAACCCCACACAGTAGAGACAGCAGCCCAACATGGCCAGTCGCCATCACCAGCATATCACGCCCCTCTGGGAGCTGCCTCGGAGGCAATTTCCATCTGTTGGAGCCAGCCTCCTGTTTCTTAAAGCTCTAACATGTAGTAAGTTTCCTCATGCACCCACCTCTCTAACTTAGAAGCTGAATGGAAACTGCCCTTGCTATGAAATGTAGGAACAGAAAATGATCAAGAGTCTAATGCTAGATGCTTCCGTATTTTCCTGAATATTCTCTTTTTGTCTCTCTTTCTCATTACCATTCCTTTTTTTAACTGGAATTTGTCCTCTAAACTATTTTCTGTCAGAGATGCTTAACCCTTACTTCATCTTCCTGAAATGTGTCCTGGAGAATAGGGTCTTTTCAGTCTATTCTATGTGTTTCCCTCCCCACCCCCTTTGCCAACATTAGAATTTGACAGAAATTTGGGGACCAGCTTGAAGCTGGCAGGACAGAGTGACGCACACCATATTTCTTTGTTATTTGTGCTTAATATGTTGTTGGCAGCCTTGTCCGTTTTAGGTTCTTGGCAGAATTTGGTCTCCCTTCCCTTGGCACTATTCCTTCGTTTTTGAACACTCAGGGAAATTTATTTAGAGAGCTTTTCAAGAGTCCATTTTTAGACCAGCGGATATAAAAATTGCCAGCTGACCCTGTTCCATCAAGCAGCCAAGAAGTGCAGTCTTTATTGTAATTAGTAATCACTGAAGTGCGCACAGATTTTGCATCTGAGAAACACAATATATATTTACAACTTTCATAACATCACCGTACAAACCTTCGAAAAGCACTTGGGGGAATGTACAGAATCTCACAGTGAACTCCTTGTTGAGAGCTTGCAAGGAGGCAGAATGCAGTTGACAAAATGCAAAATGCCCTAAAGTGCAAAAGACTTGAGCAACGTGCAGTTATGAGGGTCAATTCTAGCATTTGTTGAATTTGAATTTAGCTCATTAAAAAGAAAATACATTGCAAACAAGCTAGAAGAAGCTGCTCCCTAACAATTAAAGCATGTGTCCTAACTTGGCTATTAGTTACTTGACTTAGACACCACTTTGTGCTAATAGCACACGTCAGTTCACCAGATGTAGTGCAACTGAGTGAACTGAACAAATCCTGTAATGTTACATTTAAAGAGAGCTCACTTTGGTCACTGCTGTTTGCTCAATGGTTGCTCTGGTTCACATCTCATTTGATTAACAAGAATGTAGAGAAAAAACAAACCTCGTGGAAAAATCTGTCAAATGAAACTCAATCACTGGTATCTTTTACTGCAGACCCACCATACTTAAACTAACTTATAACTCCTCTTTAACCTATACTTATACCATTCTTCAGTGTTTATTTCAAACATAGAAACCTAAAGTGCATGGATTGTGAACTGCCAAAAAAATCTATATTAGCATTTAAAATATGAATTTAAAAAATGAAAAAAGCATAATGAATTAAGATGTTTAACTCCAAGATATGAGATTGTTTTTTTCTCTTTTTATGTTTTTGTATGCAATCCTTTTATTTGAAGATCAGTATGGAATTTTAAGAAAGTAAAGAAACATGTATTTTTCCAAGTATAAGTAGAGTGAAAAATCTAAAAAATTAAAATCTATTGTGTGTGCAAGCATTTTCCCAGTACTTGAGCAGTTTTTGAATTAAATCCTAAGGTTTCATGACTGCAAGTGTATTTAGAAACCACTCATTATGCATATTCCAAAACTTTACTCCAACCCATCAGGTTGGTAAGCTGTGACTACTGTGAGCCCAACTTGACTGCTCCCTCTTTGTTTTATGACTCAAAAGCAGAGAATATTGCTTTTCATATTTGCAAGTGGTTATATTTAGAAAGGTTATATATGTACCTATACAATAGGGTCAATTTTGGTGTTTGTTTGTTTATAGTTCCTGAAAACATATATCTGGACCTTGAAGAAAAAATTCACCAGTTGCTGATGTTATAAAAAGTGATGCAGATTCCAAATGAAGCATGAGAAATAGTAAATTAAACAGAAAAATAGTTTTTCCCTCAACCCTCCTCAACACTTTAATGATGTCCTATTCTGTAGTACTATCATAACTAAACTATAACTTTTACCATAAATGAACAACCTTCCCAAACTTTTTGGCCATAGAAAATTTCTTTTCTGGCATAATTTTTGATATATCCAAGATTATTATTCCACAGAAAACTATTTGATCTATAGTGTTATGTGTATGTTACTCAACTAAGGGAAGTTTTCTCTTTACCTTTGTGGAAATCCATAGAGATTATTTACCACATTCAAGGCCTGGGTGTAGCTCTTTATGGAAAATTAAGTCATGCAAAACAATGCATCTGTCTGCTAGTAGTTCACAATTATTTTGAGAAATATAAGAGAATTGTTGTTTTCATGGGCAGAGACTGGTATCTCTCAATGACATCACTAATAGAAGAGGCCAATAAATGCGGATTTTTTTTTCCTGGCACATAGGCTTTGGCATGGGAGAGAGGAAGAAGTATTGCCCTTTCTTACAAGGACAGGAAATCAAGCATCTCATTTTTGAAAATTGTTTCTCTTTATCCACAAGAATTGGTAAACAGATTTTTAATGTGTTGCTAAGAACCATAAAATGCTTTTGTAGCTGTGTGTCAGGGCTTTAGAGAGGAGAGAAGATGCAGAAGAGCTGAAGAGAAGATTGTATAAGAGCCTGGGAGAGAGAGTGTGGGATGTGGCCCTGCAGTCCAGGACATGGTCTGGAGGGTGCTATGGGGGTTGTAATGCCCGGAATCAGTGCAGAGCAGCCAGAAGTGTCAGGAGCTGCTGATGAAACCCCCACTAAAACAGCGGCCAAGGGTGGGCACCTGACAGGCTCACCTCAGCCTGGGAATTGTGCTCTGCCTGTTCTGTAGAACCGTGTTTGCTCAAGTTCGCTCATCACATAAATGGATTCAATAACATGTACATACTTCAAAACATTGCCCCAAAGCACAGGGAGAGAACAAAATATGGAATCAAAGACCTGAAATCTGTGAAGGAGGTTTTTTGTAGCCACTTGCCACAAATAGAAATGATGCCTTAAAAGATGCATGACCTTGACCTACAACATTAACCAGGTACTCTGAACCAAAATATTCCACCCTTTGCTACATCAACCAGTCGGTTCACCTAACTCATCAGACTCCTGTGGGCATCGGCATCTGTCCAGGAGGAAGTCCAGAGAACCCTGTTCTGGCCTGTTTAGAAATCTAAAAAGGTTTGGTTTTTACTTTTAGATAGGTCCAACATGGGGAAATAATCCTATTTCCTAAGCATTAATGCTATAGATTAGAGAGGCAATAAAAAGGTTAGACTTTAAAATAACACAAAGTATCAAATGATAATATCAGACTAATACAAATTGGAGATTTTAAGTTGTATCAAACTTTTCTATAAGTCTAGGGATAGAAAGAACTTTGAGACACACTAAAGTATTAAGTCTGAGGCCCTGGCTATCATTCCTCACTGCAACAGTGTCCCCTAGCCCAAATTTAATGCATTATATCTCTAAATGATGCTATGTAAGATATCATCTACACAAAGGGAGCTATTTTGATCTTAAAAAATCTCCATTTTATACTCTCATAGATATATAATGTCACTGGTATTTTAAGTGGGCCATACCTCTTAAATTCATAAATTCCAGCTTGGTTTAATGTCAGAAATCTAAGCAGGCCAGATATGACCTGATAAAAGCATTCTTTAGATAATGACTCTTTTTTCTCTATCATTAGGAAATGCTATCAAGAATTTATGTGAGCATGTTAAAAAAGATATTTTCAATCATTATTTTGTCTTTCTTTTTTTCTCATCCTGTGTGTTCCCATAATTAAAAAACTGAGTTATAGATCAGTTCCTAACTCTTTCTTCTTCATTCTTACTTTCAAATATAATTTCCTAGGTGCTTTATTATGCAAGGTTTTGAACTAAAACAACACAGATTGGAGATAGTAGCATGGGCGTTAAGCCTTGAAATCAGAAAAAAAAAATGTGACTTTGAATCCTGACTGCATACATACTCAATGAAATGAAACTTAATCAACTGTAGAGTAGTGATGATACACTGGCCTCACAGATTTGCTTAAGGACTAAGCAAAAGAATATACTTACAGTGTGTTAGAACAGTGCCTTGCTCTTAGCAAAACCTGGATAAAAGTTAACTATTTTGTTGTTACAGTCTTGAAGGCTATAGGACATGACTATTGGTGAACATGAAAGGCAGAAGAATTCAGCAAAGCAGAAAAGCTTCCCGCTGTGGAAGCTTTTCTGTCCTCTCAATAAATCCTGCGTTCTCAAAAAAACAGAAAGAAAGAAAGAAAGAAAGAAAGAAAAAAAAAAGTAGATCATCTCTGCTCACCCATATCCAGTTTTCTCTATACCTGGACTGTGGGCGTGTGGGTGTTCCTTCATCTCCTTGAAGATGGGTGCACATGACTTATCCTGGTAGATGAGACCTTATTTCCTAAGCAAGAAGTGGCATGAGTCACACCCAGGAAGAAGCATCTGGCTCTTCCCAAGGTGGAATGATCACAGACGCACTCATTAACATAGAGGTCCCTGTAAGTCATGATGGAAATGTCTAGAATACCCAGCAAACACATGGAGACAGCTATCCTGAGGATGACACAGACACAGAGTGGACTATCTTTGTAATGTGATGAACTCACTGAGATTTTTTGTTATTACAGAATAATGAAGACTATTTTGATTAATTCAACTTGTATCTAGATAAGGTCCAGCAATATGTTATAATTAGAGTGAGAGTGTTTGAATTTATGTACATGCATTTTATTACCATTTACATCTCATGCTTCCCAAAGTGCAACTCGCATACGGTGCATTGAAGGAAATGGATACACATGCATACAGTGAAAAGCAAAATTTCTTCTTGCATTTTGTGATTTTGATAAAAAGGTGTAAATGCTGTATTGTACTTAGTGTATCAAGTAGTTGATTTTGCAGACTAATTTTCATCCACAGTGTGCCACTTGCACCGAGTACACTGCTCAGAATGCGTATTGACAAATGCCTGATTCTTTCTAGTCATAATGAATAGAATAGGTTGCCAAAACAAATTGCTATCTTCTAGAACAGATTTTGGAGGAAAAAAAAGCCAATAGAGAGAATGTCAACAATCCTTGGGCTTTTCAGTTTACTATAAGTAGAGATCAATACCCTTTATTTAAAAGGACATGCATTACACCTGCTATAATTCTTGCTACATTCATGTCAACTTGGCATTGCCCTAAAATTTTTTTTCTTACAAGAAAATCAACACCATTGTAGCCTTTTTTTCTTTCTGTCTTATGACTCTAAATGCGTGCTATTTCCATAGGAGATTTTAACAGCCAGTGATACAAATTAAATTTTGAATAGAAGAGAAAATAATTTCTTGTTACTATATTACATTCTTAATACTCTGAATGAGAAATTTTATTTGAATATTTATTATGATAGGTAAATTGTTTCATGACATTTCAACATCTTACATTGAATAGAATGTATATATATATAGCTCTATTTTACTTGAATAGTATGATTAACTGCCAAAGCTTGTAGAGTTATTTATAGTAAATGCTAGCTAATATTTATGTATTATTTAAATATATTTCATCAATCCTTGAGCCAATTTTACATATCTGATTTCCTTTGAATATCTTTGTTATTTATAGTTCGTATTAATCACGTGATCCAATGGTCATAGCTCTATGACGAACCATCTCAAAGTTGTGCTGGCACATTTTCTTGAACCAACTGCCACTGTTTAAGTGCAATGACCTGCTTCATCTCATAGAGCACTTCCGCAATCTCCAGCATTTCACAGCTTCACTTTCATTTGAAATGAGACTTTGCTGACATCTAAAACTCTTTCATTTCTCTTACATTCATATCTTTCCTCTTCAGATACAGATAAAGCAAAAAGTTTATCGTTTTTAGACAGACTGTGAAGAATCTCAAGATTCTTGAGAATTTCCACTATCCTACATGCTGAGGGCTGCCCCTTGCTGTTTCGAATTTTTCACAAATCTATGTTGACCTCAGTTACAAGATGGTGTTGTGTCCAAAAGGGCTAGTTTGCAAAAGAAATTTCAACCATACAGCCTTGGTGCATGTTTATTGTAGAAATAGCTCTGCTGTGCCCACAGGGCTGGGGAGGGGCATCCCTGAGCAGAGCCACAGTGCAGCCTGAGCGAAATGTGGTTGGGGTTCCTCCAGGTCCTTGCAGTGAGCTCAAGGTAGCATTACAGGCTTCTATCCCCTAAGGAGACATTGGAAAACAATGCCAAAGTCAGAGGAAAGACTCAAAAGAATCCTAAAGATGTAGCTATAAAGTCACTGCTTCTACCATGTAGCTATTACAGATTCCATTAACTCTAAAAAGCCAAGAGAGAGCTGGTGTTGAGTCTTTCCTATGCCAGAGATTGGAACTAGAGAGCACAGCAACCTATTCAAATATTCTGTAGGAAGCAGTCATCCTCTCTGCTTCTATGCAAAGTTTACAGAGAGGTGTGGGGGTGAGGAGTGCTAAGTCACCTCCCAGGACCCTGCAAAACAAACACCATAACCGTCTCCATTAGCCAAATAGCTATAGAAAAGGAGACCAAGGAGAAGAATAGAATATGACTTGTCAGAGGGCAGGTGAGGGCCACACATTTGAGAGAGAGAAAGAGAGAAAACTCTTAAGAAGTTTAAAGTGTAACACACACACACACACACACACACACACACACACACACGTACTTCTAGAAATTAAAAAAAAAAAGGAAGCCAGGTTTTCTTAATATTGAATTCAATAGATGCACAGGAGAACAGCCTGGTCACTGTGGAGACTGAAGTCTGCAAGACCAAGCTAAAGAAATAGTTCGAGGCGTAGCATACTAAAAGAAAATGGACGTGGGAGGGAAATAAAAGAAGCTTGAGAGATAGTGGAGGGTGGTGCCAGGAAAACTAAAATGTTTATAAGGAGATCTTCAGAGTGAAGCATGACATATACAACCATTATCATGAAAACGGGGAAAAAAAATAACCTCAGGGTATGCAAAACCTCAATGAAGATATTGCTTACAGAAAATTGTTTGAGAGAAAGCTCTAGCCAAAGGGGGGGAGGAAATAAAACATGAAGCAGAAGAGACAACTATCTGTGAACACCAGAGAAAAGGAAATATTGAGAGGATTAGCAACAGCATTTACATATTACATATGAGATGTGGTTTAATTACAGCACTTGCAAAGAGTGTTGCTGCAATTGTTGAATGAGCCTTTCTAGAAATCTCAATTAGGTTAAAGTAGTTGATAGTGTCCTTCAGATCTACTATGTCCCGAATTATTTTTTCTCTAATTGTCCTACTAGTTACAAAGAAACGTTCATTGATAGCACTAACTATATCTGCTAATATCTCCAAAATAGGCTGTGAATTTGTCTATTTCTCCTTTATATTCTGTCAGTTTTTGCCTCGTGTATTCTGAAGGACTTTCATTAGGCACACAATACAGTATTTACAATTATTATAACTTCTTGATGGTTTGACACCTTTATCACTATGAGATCAATCTCTCTTTTTCTAGCTCTCTTTGGTTAACCTCCTTGCCTTGAAGTCTATTTGTATGCTTCCTTTGTGATGCTTATTTTTTTCAGAGAATATTATTTCTAATATTATATTTCCAAGCCATTTTATGTTTTTGTGTTTTAAATGCTTCTCTTGCAGGCAGAATAGAATTGACTCTTGACAAATTCATCCTTGCTTGATTGAATTATTCAGTTTATTACATTTGATATCATTATTGATATATCTGCTTTTAGGTAGGCTATTTTGATATTTGTTTCCTTATTAATTTTATTTCTCCCTTTTTCATTTTTTAAAAGTATTTTTTTTAAATTCTGTTTTATTTATTCTATTGGATTTTTAGCTCTAATATTTTGAATCAGTTTAACAGTTTCTCTAAGAATTGCATTATGCATCTCTAACTTATTATAATCAACTTGGAGTCATAATTCAATTACTTCAGGTAAAATATAGGAAATTCCTCCCAAATATATTTTTATTTGACACTCTTATCCTTAGTGTTTATTGTCATATATATATATGACAATAAGCACATTATGAACTCAACAAAAAAAGCAAAAACAGTTTATGCTTTAAACAGTCATATCTCTTTTAATGAAATAGGTAATATAGTTAGATACTTGATAGATACATGACAGATGATAGATAGACAGACAGACAGACAGCTTGATGGATGACAGGGCATTAATGGTTTCTGTCAGGTAGGGTGTGGTTTGGATTACAAAGAAAGATTTAAAGGACCCAAAGGACAATGTCTTTGAAACAAGTTCACTTCCAGAAAAGGATACAATACAACAACTCTACTAAACCAAGGGCATACCTAGCAGTCATAGACTGCCCCACAGAGCGAGGCCCACAGGGATCAGCTGATCCCTGACATGTGCCTGGAATACCTCCAAGTGGAGTCTCAGCCTGGAGACTGAGACCCATTTTATACCCTGTGTGTTCGTTTTCTAGGGTTTCAGCAACAGCACACCACAAATTGAGTAGCATAAACAACAGGAATTTATTTTTCCACAGTCCTGAAGTCTGAAAGATTCAAGATCAAGGTGTCAGCAGGATTGGCTTGCAGGTAACTTTCTTCTCCCCGTGTCTTCACATGGTCTTTCCTCTGTGAATGCCTGAGTCCTAATTTCCTCTTCTTATAAGAGATCCTTACGAGGGCACTGATCTTGTTGGTTTAGAGCCTAGCCAAATGACCTCATTATAACCTGTTTACTTTGTAGAGGCCTTATCTCCAAATACAGTCACATTCTGAGGTACTGGGGGTACAACTTCAGCACGTAACTTTGGGGAAGGACACAATTTAGCCCATAACATTCTGCTCATCACATGGGCATAGTCTTGCTATATAACTAGCCAGTGTGAGTCACCAATTCTATTACACAAACCACCCTAAAAGCCCCTTGCACTCATGTTTACAAAGCACCCTATTAATCAGTACATTTAATTCCTTCACTCGGCACTAGTATTGTGCAGGGGCATCATTTATTTCAAGAAAAGAGCCACACCAATTCTGGCACTCCTGCTATCATTAGCCTTCAGAGTGTATGTGTACTTGTGAGAAAGAGACAAGGAGGAAGACAGAGAGAGGGAGACAGAGTTCTGGTTTGCTTAGCTTGGTAGAGGAGAAAGAAGAGAAAGCCAAGATCCCACCAAAAAGGGAATTCCAATAGGGGATACTTAGATAAAGGTGGGATTGGAGGGAGCCAGGACCTCCTTCTCTTTTCTTCTTTTCCTGGGTGATTACAAGAAAAGTTACTTTATGCAGAACAGACCAGAGGAGGAAAAAAAGAAAATAAATATAGATATATGTGTGTATATTTATATATATACATATATGTATATATATAAATAATACATGTATATAAAATACATTTTATATATATATAAGTGTGTAAATCGATTATATACATATTCATTTTGTTTATTCTTGGTCAAATAAAACTACAAGAAACTCCCTTATGTTCCATTACTTCAATTCCTGTGGGCTAACTTGAAGAGTGAGATTTCTTTATAAAAATATATGTATATATTATTCTTTATAATTTTATAGAAGTTGCCTGATTATATTTCTAAAAAAAAAATAATTTCTAATTTTCATCAGAAATGTTTGCAAGTATCCTTTTCCACAACATGCTCACTGGAAATATTTTTATATCTTATATATCTTGAGTCTGATCGATGCAAAGTTATACATTTTTGCTATGTATTACACATTATTGTTATATCTACATCTGTCCGTGTACTAGTGAATTTGATCTTTGCATGTCTCATAACCTTTCAAATTTGCACTTCTATTTATCATTATGTTTCAGTTTCTTTTGCATTATTTGTTCCCTTCTTACAAATTTGCAGTAGTCATTTTATATTATAACTAATAACACATTGCCATCTGCATAATAATTTTTTTCCAGCTCTCATGTTGTCTGCTGGCATTTTTCATGGTAACTTTTGCTATATAAAGGTTTACATTTTTCTATAATTCAATATGCCAATTTTCCTTTTAAAAGTGCCTGGGCTTCAAGCCTCCGTTAAAAAGAGAATCTCATCAACCATTATTTTTAGTCCACTAGGTTTTCTGTAGGCAATAACTTTTATTTCTTTTAAAACTCAGCACCTTTAATTATCTAAAATTTATTTTAGAATATTGTTTAAGATATGTGTGCATCAAAAGCCCTTACATCTGTCTACTTGAAAACAGCCAGCTGTGACAATACCATTCATTAAAAAAATCTAATAATTTTTATTGAATTATGCTAATGCCTGTGTCTATATATTGACAACCACATCTGTTTCACTGATTTATTTCTCTAATTTCATGTTTCAGCAACAGCTAACACTCCAGAATGTCCATGTTTTAAGCCAACAGATGTTTGTTTGTTGTTCATTCTGTATGTCTCATGCAGTTATCCTGAGAACTATGGAGAAATAACCTTTATTTACATGCATCCTTCCACTATTTTATGGCAAAAAGAAGGGATACATGGTGGAGCACCCACTCATGTTTCTGCCTAGAGATGCACTATGTACTTATGCTCTTATTTCATTGGCTAAAGCAAGTCATATGGTCCCATTACTTTAAAGATAGAAGGAAAGTACCAGAAGATGTAGAATAACTGTTAACAACCATAATGATTATTCCTACATACAAATACCATATTGATTTGATCAGAATGATTATACTGTAAATGTGTGTGTTTTATCAGTTCAAAAAACTGTTAGTCTTTATATTTTTAAGTGTTGCATCTACCACATGGTCTATCTTTAATCTTTTTCCAGAAATTCAGATACACTATGTTTGGCCTTCTCATTTTACTTTCCACATATTGTATTTATGATTTAATATTCCCACCTCTTTGCCCCTATGCTTCAATAAAGAAAGAATAAGTTATTTTGATCTATTTTTCTATCCAGTAATTTCTACTTTTGTTATGTCTATTTTTCAAATCTTTAGGGTTTGGCTTCATTTTTAGCATTTCTTATTTGTATAAGTTCTAGTTGGTTTAAGACTACTGAGACCGTTTTTAATAAGGCCCTGTTTTATAAAAAATCTTCCAAATTTTATATTTCTTTTTTAATTTTAAGGATATGGGGTACAGTTCAGGAGTAGATATGTAAATGATCATTGTACAGGTAAAATTTGGGCCTCATTTTGGTCCCCACTTTGCCTCATTTGAGATCAGTTTCCCTTATTGATGAACTATCCCTTCCCTCCCTCCCCGGCAGTGTCCCACTACTGCCAATCCCTTTCTTATAGTATTATGATAATAGTTCAGGGTCTACTTATGAGTGAGAACATGTGATACTCAGTTACTTGTTTCTGTGACAGATCACTGAGTATTATAGACTCAAAATTCATTCAAGTTGCTACAAAGTTCATAATTTTGTCCTTCTTTATGACTGTATAATATTCTATTGTATATATGTACTGCATTTTTTTGTCCAGTCTTCTTTTGATAGGAAGCACAGTTGGTTCCAGGTTTTTTGCTATTGTGAATAATACTACAATGAGTGTGCAGGTATCTTTTTCATATAGTGATTTGAATTCTTTAGAGTATAGTCCCAGAAGGGGGATTGCTGGGTTGCATAAAAGGTAAATTTTGGGATCTTTTAGGAATTACCACACTGTTTTCCAGAGGCTGTACTAGTTTGCACTCCCACCCACATTGAAGAAGTGTTTCCTTTTCCCTGCATCCTTTCCAGCATCTGTTGTTTTTTGTGTTATTGATGATGGCCATCCTGACTGGAGTTAAGTGGTATCTCAGTGTGATTTTACTTTGTATTTCTTTGATGATTAGTGAGGCTGAGCATTTTTACATATATCTGTTGACTGCCCATATATCTTCTTTTGAGAAGTGTCTATTCATGTCTTTTGCTCACTTTTTAATAATGCTGTTTGTTCTTTACTTTTCAGCATGTTTGAGTTCCTTGTAGATCCTGAATGTTAGGACTTTGTCAAAAATACAGTTGGCAAATTTTTTTTTCCCATTCTGTAGGCTGTCTCTCCACTCTCTTGATGGTTTCTTTAGCTTTTCAGAAGCTTTTCAGTTTGATGAGGTCCTACTTGTCTATCTTATCTCTTATGACTTGGGCATTTGGGGTTTTGATAAAGAATTGGTTGCCAGTTCCAATTTCCATAACGGTATCTCCAGTACTTTCTAAGGTTTTTATAGTTTGAGGTTTTACATTTAGGTATTTGATCCATTTAGAATTGCGTATGGGGATAGGTTGGGGGTCTTGTTTTAATATTGTGCATGTGGTTAACCAGTTTTCCTAGCACCTTTTACTCAGTAAGTTCACCTCTCCCCAGTGGTTGTTACTGGAGGCTTTCTTGAAGATGAGTTTGTTGTGAAATTGAGGTTTTTCTTCCAGAATCTCTATTCTGTTCCATTGGTCTATATGCCTTTCTTATACCAGTACCAGGCTGTTTTGATTATTGTAGCTTTATAATAAATTTTAAAGTCTGAAATGTGATACCTTCTGCTTTGTTTCTTTTGCTGAGAATTGTTTTGGCTATTCGTGGTCATTTACATTTCCAAATGAACTTCTGTATTATCATTTTTAGGTCTAAGAATAATGATGTTGGTATCTTACTGGGTGTAGCTTTAAATTTGTAGATTGCCTTTGGTAAGATGGACATCGTAACAATGTTGATTCTTCCACTCTATGGGCATGGAATACTTTTTCATTTGTTTGTCTTCTTGAATTTCTTTGAGCAGTGTTTTGTAGTTCTCATTGTAAAGGTCTTTCACTTCTCTGGTTAGGAAGATGCCAAGGTTTTTCTTTTTTTCTTTTTTTTGTTATTTTGAATGGTATTGTGATTTTTATTTGTTTCTTTGTCATTTTGTTGTTGGTGTATAAGAATGCAACTGTCTTTTGCATGTTGATCTTTTACCCTGAGACTTTGCCAAAGTCCTTTATCAGTGCAAGGTTTTTTTACAGATTCTCTTGGATTTTCAAGGTATAGGATCATATCATCAGGAAAGAGGGATAACTTAACTTCCTCTTTTCCTATTTGGATACTCCTGATTTCCTTCTTTTGTCTGATTGCTCTAGCCAGAACTTCCAACACTGTGCTGAAGAGGAGTGAGAGTGGGTTAGTGTTGACATTTATTTTTATTCCACTGTAGTCTGAGAAGGTGCATGGCAGTATTTCAATGGTATGGAATGTGTTTATGCTTGATTTATGACTGAGGATGTTGTCGATCTTGAAGTATATTTCATGTGGTATGAGTCCATTTGTTCAAGCATCAAGTTGAGGTTCTGGACGTCTTTGTTAAATTTTTTGCCTCGATGATCTGTCTAGGGTTGTTAGTGGAGTATTTTCCAGCTACGATAGTGTTAGAGTAAATGTCTTTTTTTAGTATGCCTAAGAAACTGCTTTATAAAAGTTGGTGCTTATATGTTGGAGGCATACATGTTTAGGATGGACATTTCTTTTTGATGGACCAAATCTTTTATCATTATGTAGTGACCTTCTGTATCTTTTTAAATTTTTGATAGCTTAAAGGATATTTTGTCTGAAATTAAGATTGCAACTCCTGCTTTCTTTTGTTTCTGTTTGCCTGAAAATTTGTTTTCCATCCTCTAACTTTGAGACTGTGAGTGCCCATTCTGGTGAGATGAGTCTCCTGGGTACAGCATACTGTTGCATCATGTTTTTTTTAAAATTCATTTTGCCATTCTGTGTCTTTTCAGTGGTGCATTTAGTCCATTCATATCCAGGCTAACTATTGAGATATGAGAGTTTATCCCTGTCATGAGGTACTTGTAGAATTTGTTGTTGTTGTTTGCTTATTTATTTGTATGTTGGTTTTCTTTTGATTTTGGGGTTGAAATATTTGTATTTTCAATTTTTTTCCTGAATTCTTGGGAAGACCATGGTCATTCTCTTTCTTCTTTCTTTTGTGCTTAATACTTTCTTAAACATTTCTTGTAGAGCTGGTCTTGATACAGCATAAACTCTTAGGGATTAAATGTCTTGGAAGGATTTTAATTCTCCATCACTGATGAAGCTTAGCTTAGATGGGTAGGAAATTCTTGGTTGGAATTGTTTGAGAATTTTGAAGATTGGACTCTGGTTACTTCTAGCCTGTAGTGATTTTGTAGATAAGTCTGCTGCAATCCTGATTGGTCTTCCCTGGTAAGTAGTCTGACCTTTCTCTCTCATTGCCTTTTGGGTTATTTTCTTTCACACCTGCTTTGTATAAGCAAATTACCATGTGTCTAGGAATTGGTCTTCTAATTTGATGTCTTGCAGGGTTCTCTGAATCTCTTATGTTTGAATGGTCATGCCTTTGATGAGGTGAGGGAAGTTTTCTTTGATAATTTCAGGGAATCTTTGTTCCAGGGTGATCACTGTCTCTCTATCTGCCTTAGGAATGCCAATTAAGCATAGGTTTAGCCTCTTGATATAAGCACACATTTCTTGGAGGCTTTGTTCCATCTTTTAAAGCTTCTTTTCTATGTTTTTAACAGTTTGGGTTAGTTCCATGTTTTGATTCTCAAGCTCCGAGATTCTTTCTTCTGTTTGGTTAATTCTGCTTTCCATGCTTATCAGTTTCTTATTTATTTTATTCACTCTATTATTTATTCTTTATTTCATTCACTATATTCTTTAACTGTTATCTAAGTTATCAACTCCTTAATTCTATAGTCTTGTGTCTCCTCATTTCTATTCACTCTCTTTATTAATATCTTGATTTCTGGGTTTGTGATTTGAGAGCAGTCATTCTGGGGCTCTTCATTGTTTGAGTTCTGAAGTCTGTATTCTCAGGTGCTGCCTTCCCAGTATTCTGGATGGGACCTGTGTTCCTCCTTCGGTTTTTCATCATTTGTGATGGTTTTCCTCTCCCCTTTTCCCCTTTCTTTCATTCCATTGCTCATTGATGGGGGGGGTATCTTTCACTTCCGTTTGCACAATCACCTATTCTTCCTTATGTAGATACTCTGGATTTGTTCAATTTTAAATCCAAACTGGGGAAGGAGTACTATGCTTGTGATGGGAGGAACTGTGGTTCAGAAGCTATCTGCAGATCCTAGTATCTGTTGATATGCATGTGGGCCCCCTGGAACCCACTTCCATTCACTTTACAATCTGTCTTTGAGGTGGGGGTATGTATGCCCCCTGAAAGCAAAATGATATAAGAAAAGGGAAAGAATAGAAACATGAAGAAGCTAGAGGAAAGGAAGATGAAGAGAAGAAGCAGAAGAAGAAAAATAGGCAGATACACAAAGTGATGAATAAACAAAGAAACAAAGAAAAATAAAACACAAAAACATACAAACATACACACAATAAAACTTGATGATGCACTCACCCTCAAAAATACCAATATGCAAACAGAAAAGCTAAAAATAAAAAAAGGCAAAGCAAAACAAATACAAAAAAGAGAAAGAAAATAGATCCTTCTGTGGCCATTTCTGGAACTCCAGGTTCCTTTTTTTTTTTTTTTTTTTTTGCTTTTTAATGGTGGGTCTCAAGTGCTGCTGGCTTTTGGCTGTCACCATGATAGGGAGTGGGCTCCAGTCTATAGTCCCTCCTCTCTGCTCTCAGCACAGGCCAATCAGATTGCTTTCAGAGTAGGTCAGATGCCCCAAGGACTGCTAGGAGAGGAGAGTGGATCTGATCTGGACTTCTGGTTCAGTGTGGGGGTGGGGCATCTGTCCGTTTGTCTGTGTCTGCTCCTGAAGTTTCCTCTCTGGGCCAGCAATGGTCAATCCCAGACGGGTGTGGAGATCACCTCCAGGTCTCAGGTTGGAGGCTGAACAGAGTTGGGTGAACCAACACAGGTTTCTGCTCAGTCCCAGGACAGAGGAAACAGCAGTGGTCAGCACCTCCTCGCCAGTGGCAGGGCTCAGCTCCAGATTTCCTCCACACACTTTCACCAATGTTCCCACTGCCAATGCCCAGCCTGTAGGCATGGGTTGTGGCATGGACCTAGTGCCAGGTGCTGAGAAGCAGCTGATCTCTGCTGCTTCCTCCCAAGACCCCCCCCCACCCTGAGAATGGTGAATGATCCTGTGTGCCAGGGGATCCTATCTCGGAGCACTGGTGGTTTGTAGCCAGCTCTGGAGGACAGCCCCAGGTACTTGATCCTGAGTCTCCCCTCAGATGGACTTTCGCTCACTCACCTGTGCACCCTTATGTACACAGACGGTCTTTATGGACACTTGCCCTTGCAGACACTCTCACACTCCCAATGGTTCCATCACCATCTTACATTATTCTACTTCTTTAACTAGAGTAAGATAGTTGTTGTATTATATATGTCTGATTATTACCATATGGTAAGAGTTTTATGTCTATTTTTTTGTGGTTTTTCTTTTTCCTCTTGGGATGGTATATTGATTCATTGACATCTAATGACTTAGCTGTTAATTTTCCTTGAATAGTTATTTATGGGAAATATTTTAGGTACAGAATAAAAGTATTATCATCCAGAAAACATTTGCATTTGTCTCTTGATGCATATGGGCATCTTAATTTGGGACTTCTTTGAATTAAATTAATGGTCACAGGTGTTTGAACAAACCATATTACAAGGGGGGAAATCCAAAAAAACAGAATTATCTTTTGGAGGTGGACCTGTTGTAGTACAAGCTTCTCCCACCAGGTCAATGTTCTAAGTAATCATTGGCATCAGTGTAAGAGCTAGTCTTGTTGTGAGACCCTGTGTCTGACTTCAGATAATTTGGGGAGGCAGATACTTTCAATGCACTTGCCTATTTCATAATGATTTACACGAACAATTTGGTCATACTACACTTAGTGTTCAGCAGTTTTTGATCAAAAAAGACATGACCCTCATGCCTCACCGTCCCTATTTACCCAGTTTGCCCTCAGTGATATTTTTGTTTGTTCCCCTAGATGAAAAAAGTCTTAAAAGGGAAGTGTTTCACTGATGTGGAAGAGGAGAAAACAAAAAATGACAGAAGCACTAAAAGACAGAAAGACTGACCAGTTCAAAAACTGTTTTGATCAGTGGAAAAAGTGTCTTGATAGGTGTATTGCATCAAACAGAGAGTATTTTGAAGGTGACATGTTTAAGCATGTAAGAATAAATACACAATTTTTTATAAATAAATTCTGGGTTTTTTGGGTCCCCTCTTCATATAAATTAGAATGAAGATTCACAAATGCTGGTTTGTGGTTGCAAATTCACACACACACACACACACACACACACACACACACACGGGAGGTCAGACAATTAAGTTCACAAACTCATACTAGAAAAAGTGCTAAATACCTCATTGCTGAATATCACTATAGTTGCCCTCGAAGTATGCCCCTTGGGAATCTATGCGCTGAGACCAGCACCTAGTCCACCTGTGAAAGCAATTTTGGAACTCTTTTTCTGGAATGGTCATCAGAGCTATCATTGTGTTACCCTTGATATCTTTAATGTCATCAAAATGTCTTCCTTTCAATATTTCCTTTATCTTTGGGTAAAGAAAATGTCATTGGAGGACAAATCAGGTAAGTAAGGAGTGTGGTCCAATACAGCTATTTGTTTACTGGCTAAAAACTCCCTCACAGACAGTGCTGTGTGAGTTGGTGCATTGTCATGGTGCAAGAACTCCTTCGGGAACATTTTTGCACACATCTTTCTCATGCCAAGATTTTCAGTTAAGATTTTCCTAACTGGCTTTTTCTTTAAATCAATGTTTATGTGATCAGCTATGCTTTTTACAATCAGTCAATGGTTTTGACACACAATTTGAAGAATTTTTGCAATGTTTTTGTCAGTTCTGGTCATTACTGGCCGTCCCAATCTTTCTTCATTAGTGACATTTTCTCTTCCATCAGAAAAATGTTTAATGCATTTGTACACTGCCATTTTCTTCATGGCATTATCCCCATAAACTTGGAATAACAAGTCCCTTATTTTACTTCCACTCTTGACAATTTAACAAGAAATGTAATGTTTGTTCACTGCTCTAATTCAAGTTCTGATACTTTTGTGATAGTACACAAGCAAGACACCACCACACATCAACATGAACACAGCTGCAAGGCCCTGATATACCAAGGTTATGAAAACTTACTGAGCTGTTTATACAGTGCTGCCAATGTAAGAGCACAGTGGTGAGTTCACGAACTTAATTGTCAACCCTCATATATAATATATACTGAGGGTGCCAAAAAATATATGCACATTTTAAGAAAGGAAAAATTGTATTAAAATTGTAATACTAAATATATACTGATAACAAAAGATAAATGCATATCACGTTTGATTTCTGCAATTATAAGAGGTGCTCAAAGTTGTTACCATCAATGTCCTAACAATTCTGATTACAGTAAACTAAAGTAATACATGGATAACATCTCTTAAAATGTGTATACCTTTTTTGGCACTCTTAGTAGAAGAGAAAGTGATATTAATTCATATAAAATAGTATACTGGGAGGAATTTCCATAAAACTAGAGAGTCATGATAAAAAAAAAATTTGTGTAACATAGTTCATTTTTGTAAAATTAACAACAACAAAATCCAGAAACCCATGTATGTATGTGTGTGTGTATATGCACACACACATATAATACACACAAGAATATGCATATATATGTATATGTAAAATCAGACATCTTACTTTAATCAGAGCCTGGGTCAAGAACTTGGCTGTACTTCATTTCTGTGGAGCTTATACCTGAAGCAGGAATGAGAAACTCTGATAAAGGGTTGTAATAACATGAGCCCAAGTCTACTATAGGTGATATTAACATATTTCTGCTGGGACCACTGGGAATCATGCAGGAACATCACAGATTGTCGATCTGAAGTACTAGAAGCTAAAGAATTTCTCTACCATCTCCTGTCTGCAGTTAGTTGGGGGTTGTCTTGCACTTCTAGACTTTGCTTATGTATCTTTATAGTATCACATAAACACAGAGTCAAGGAAACGAAAAGGATAGTCCCATCCATTTGGGTTTGTAACTGTGGGTCACTATGCTCTGGTAAAGGAGAAGATGGAGTGTATCCAAGGAAGAAATAAAGCAAGAAGAAAACTAGACTGTCCTATTGCACTAAGACACACATAATCACATTTATGTACTGTTGTATAATTACTTGTGAGGGGGTATAAAAATATGTGTAAGCAATACATAGTATGTCAATAAATACATTTCCTAAATTGGATAAAAGAAAAAAGAGATATAATTTATTCAACCATTATTAAGATCATTTTATAAGACCTGAGTTTTAATTTATAATCATTAATAGATATGTAAAATTATAATAATTATAGAATATTAACAAGATATAAATAAGGCATAAAAGGATTTTAACTATTTCTGCTGCTCGGATTAAATTTTAATCTCAAGAGACTTGTCTTATATACAAAGCAATATACACTCATTTTTTAATGTGAAAAACCAAAAAATAAATTTAAAAAAATCCTATTTATGTGTGTATAAACGTTTCCTATGTATCTAATTATTCCTTAAAATGAGATCATGCTGTATATACTATTTCATAATCAGCCTTACCCTATTTCATTCGTCTGCATTATTTTTATTAAAGCACTGATTGGAAATTTTCTTGCACTCCCAGAAGGGAAGCTTTCTGAGATTAGTGGTTTTACCCATCTTGTTAATTGTTTTAACCTCAGTACCTAGAAAAGTCCCTCACAAAGCAGATGTTTAGTAAATATGAATTCTGAAAGAATAGCTTGACTTCCTTTGATTTACTACATATAATGTAGCTTGGTTGATAGAAGGTATACCACTACGTAGAAGTACAAGTTTATTCAAGTACTAATGTAGTTCTTTTTCTTTCTTTCCTTCTTTCCTTCTTTCTTTCTTTCTTTCTTTTTCTTTCTTTCTTTCTTTCTTTCTTTCTCTCTCTCTTTTCTTCCTTTCCTTCTTTCTCCTTTCTTTCTTCCTTCCTTCCCTCCTTCCTTCCTTCCTTCCTTCCTTCCATCATTCCTTCTTCCTTCCTTACTTCCTTTTTTCCTTTCTTCTTTTTAATTTGGAGTCTCACTCTGCCACCCAGACTGACGTGCGGTGGCACATTCATAGCTATCATAGCCTTGACCTCCCGGTCTCAGGTGATCCTTTCATCTCAGCCTTCCAAGAAGTGGGACTATGAGTATACGTCACCATGCCTGGCTAATTTTTTTTTTATTATTTATTATAGAGATGAGGTCCCACTATGTTGCCCAGGATGGTCTCAAACTCCTGAACCCAGGCAATTCTCTTGCCTCAGCTTCCCAAAGTTCTGGGATTATAGATGTGAGCCACTGTGCCCAGAATCAACTACTGATGTATTATTTTATACTTAATTTTGTTTTCATAGCTTTCACTACCGACACAATGCTGTACATTCCTGTAGTTAATCATGGCACACAACCTTTGTTATTTCCTTGACTTAAATTTCTAGACTTAGATCAATGGGTTGAAAAGTATGCATAGTTTAAGTATTTTTATATACCTTTCAAATTTGGATCTATAACTTTTTTCTCTTCTAGCATCTTTGCATGAGAATACTTTGAAACTTTGCTAATACTGTGTATCATCATTTACCACTTCCAGTTTGAATGATGAAAAATGGTTTCCCATCTTGTCTATATTTGCATTTCTTAGGTTATAAACAAGTTCGGACTTTATCATGGTAATTTATGAGTTATTTGTTCATATCTTTTGCCAGTTTTAATGCCGTCATTGTTTTTTTCTCTCTGATTTTGTGAAGATTTTCAAATAATACAAGCATTAATCATTTGCTTGTCATGTCATAAATATTCTCCACAGTTTTTAATTTACCTTTTATTCACACTGATAATTTTCTAATGATCTTCAAACTTAGTTTTTTAATTTCCAGCATGTCAGTCAGCAGCTCGTGCCAAGAAATCACAAGTATATAAAAAAAGTTCCAGCCAGGCTCGGTGGCTCAGCCTGTAATCCCGCGCTTTTGGGAGGCTGAGGTGAGTGGATTGCCTGGGCAACTTGGTGAGACCTCATCTCTACAATAAATCAAAAAAATTAGCCGGGCGTGGTAGCATGCGCCTGTGGTTCCAGCTACTTGCCTGAGGCGGAAGGATCCCGGGAGCCCAGCAGGTCAAGGCTGCGGTGGCCGGGAACAGCCACTGCACTCCAGTCTGGGCGACAGAGTGAGACTCCAACTCAACAAAACAACAACAAAAAACAATTATTGTGGCTTTTCCTAAATAATTTTTTTTTAACTTCTAGTGATTCTTGCTGTTGCTTTTTGGGAACTCTCCAAGGTTTCAGTCCCTACATTCTTTCAAGAGTATAGTAACCAAAAAACTGGAGTATAATACTCTAAGTATGATGAGCTAATTTAGCATAATGTCCTTATCCCATGATCAGTAATATCTTACAGGATAATACTGGCTTCCTTTCCCTTGCAGTAGCAACATGTAGGAGTTTCATTTAACATGAGGTCAACTTGAACATTCCAAACTCCCACTCCCTCACTCAACTTTACTTACACTCATGAGAAGTTTCAATCTACATCTTGTTTGTCCATATTCGCAGGCTGTAAACCTTTAGGGCTTCCATCTGAGAGGAAGGGTCAAGACCCCCTTTTTTTGGAGGGTCTTGAACTTCAATTTATGTGTGCTTTGCACTGCCTTACTACTGAAAACTGTTTTATTTCAGTCATGCTCTGCTAGCCTCTCACCAGCACAGAGCTGAATTTGCAGGGGAAACCTTTATCAAGTGTCCAGCTCACATCTCAATTCACTTTAGGATCTTGGCTTTTCAAGTCAAAATACGTGGACAGCTCATGTCTCCTTCACCCTTTCACTCAGCCCCTCTCTTGTGAAATTTCTGTGCTGCCGTTTTCTCTGACTCTTAACAATTGCTCTCTCCTATCTTCTCAGACTCTTGTCCCTTGCCAAGTCCTAGCTTTTCTAAGACTTCAAACAGAATTCCTTTAAGCCAGATTTCATCTACTTGTTTTCAAAGTGAGTGCTGGTTTGCTACAAAATTCAATCATAACTGTAAGAGAAACTCTTCTACAAATTCCAGGTAAATATTTTTCCTTCTTTGATTTTTTAAGAACAACAAAAAAGGTCACTAATGGGTTCATATTTATACTTTTCTTATAATACTTGGGTAGGTCTGAATGGATATTAAAAGTTCTTGCCAGATCATGGGCAAAAGATCACCTGCCGTGAGCTAAACAATCATCATGTCTGTCCAAGGTCCAACAATTTGATGAGGTTAGGTCCATGCCTCTGCTACACTAGCTGCACTTTTAGTTAGATCCTTTAAGTAACCAGTTTCCCAGATACCTGTACATTAATATAGGGAGAAGAGGTCAACTAAATCATTTGACACTCCTAATTTATTCTAGGAAATGTTGAAAGTCCTCACTAGTGCAGTTGAAAATGAAAACAAAGACATAATAATGCTAATAATAATTACAATTATTATAACAGATGTCTCAAGAGCATTATCATGTGACCGACATGGTTCCTAAATGCTTTATTGTGTAATAAACTATTTAGTACACATAGCAACCCTACAAGATGGTTTTGATTATTACAACTCCTTGTTGCAGACGAGAAAATGGAGGCACTAAAAGGTGAGCTTACCTTCTAAGCCCTGTTCTGGGTCATTATGCTTTGTGGTAACTAACAAGATTCCACTAGGATTTGCATCTCCTCCTTCTTGCTCAACCTCCAAGATTTCAAAGAGAAAATGGAAATTAAAAATAGGACTTACTAGGTTGGCTACTATTAAAAGAGAAAGAAAGAAAATAACTAGTGTTGGCGAGGATGTGAAAAAATTGGAACCCCTGTGCCCTGTTTCTGGGAATGTAAAATGGTACAGCTACTATGGAAAACCATATGGCGGCTCCTCAAAATATTAAAAATAGAATTCTACTTCTGGGTATATGCTCAGAAGAATTGAAAGCAGAGACTCAAAGAGATATTTGTACATCTATTCTTATAGCAGTGTTAGTCACAATAGTTAAAGCATAAAAACAACCCAAGTGTCCACCAACAGATGACTGAATAAATAAAATGTAGTATATATGCATGTGCAATGGAATATTATTCAGCCCTTAAAAAGGAAGAAAATTCTGACACATGCTATAATGTAGATGCTAGTCACAATAGTTAGAGCATAAAAGCAACCCAAGTATCCACCAACAGATGACTGAATAAATAAAATGTGGTATATATGCAAGTGAAATGGAATATTATTCAGCCCTTAAAAAGGAAGAAAATTCTGACACATGCTATAATGTAGATGCACCTGAGGACATTATGCTAAGTGAAATAAGTCAATTACAAAAGAACAAATACTGTATGATTCTATTTATAAGAGGTACTTACTAGTTTAGTCAAATTCACAGAGACAGAAAAGTAGAATGATGGCCTGGGGAGGGGAGAATGGGAAGTTATTGTTTAATGGGTATAGAGTTTATGTTTTGCAAGGTGAAAAGAGTTCTAGAGATGGATGGTGGAGATGGTTGCGCAAAAATATGAATGTAATTAATGCCACTGAACTGTAAACTTAAAAATGATAGTGAATTTTATGTTATATGTATTTTTACTACACTAAAAAAAAAGTTGGGAAAAAAAGTAAGGTCTACCAAATACTCAGAACTGAATGAAATAAAGAAGAGGAGAAACAGTAAACAAAACTATTCTGTCTTAGAGTCTTAGATAGACTCTAAGGCTGCAGTGATGATGCAATCACATCTTTCAACCAGAAGTGTTTATGGGCCTTGATTGTTTTTAATAGTCTCTAAGCAAGGAAGTTCCCTAGAAGGGATTACAGAACAAGGTGATAGTGACAGTGCAAGATACTCCCTTCTAGGCTTAAAGCAAGAGGGAACACTCCTGGAGTAACAAGTTGGGGCAATATCCCACAAAAATAAGTCAGAATAATGTTTTCTAAACTTCACAAGTTAGCGTAGCACTTTCATATCTGGCCATATTCATGTACATTTACCATTGATTAACTAATGTTTCTTTACATTGACTGATTCACTTTTATTACTTAGAGAAAAATTATTTTAAAAGTTAATTTATATCATTGCCACAACTAAAATACTAGAATGAATTGTTATAAGCAGAATGTTATAAAATAACATCAAAATGTTTAAAAATACAAGTGAAAATTGACATAAAGTATCATAGATAATTTAATTTTCATAGCATCAATTCAAAGTAAATATAATCTCCATTTTTACATATAAGGAAATTGAAATGCAAGAAATTCAAAGACAAAGCTAGTATGTAGAAGAGCCAAGGTGTAATCCATGCCTATTAAATGCCAAAGCCCCAACACTGATGGCTTGTGAGATTTAAAACAGATGCTGAATTACAGTGAATGACAACCTTGTAATGGGCCTTCACAGTTGGAGAAGAAGGGAACATTTTCCAGCAGTCTCTGGTCAGGACCCTCTGAGGGTCTTTGCTGGGGAAACCGACAGGGTGGCATGACATCGGACTTCATGAGCTTCCACAAACAGACCCCTTGAGTCCCAGGCAGTGGCAGCTTTAGAGTAACCTAGAGCAATTCTGGGACTGGAGTGATGAGTGTAAGAAAACCCTGGTCATGGCTGGTTTACTACTGCTTTGCAATAGCCCACACATGAAATGGTTCTTTACTGGCTAAAGGAAAATACTAAGGTCCCCTTCTCAGCCAAGGCTAAGGAACCACCAAGAGATCAGTACAGACCCAGTAGCTTCTCCTGCTAGGGATAAACTAAGTGAACTAAAATGAATCTAATGCTGAGCAAGCAGTCAGGACTTTGAAATCAGAAATCTTATATGCTAGATGAATGAGCTAGGTTAGCATTTTCTAATACGTTGGTCACCAGCCACATATGGCACTGAGTATTTGAAATGTGACTATTGTTATTGAGATATTGAGCTTTCAGTTTTATTTAATTTTAACTAATTTAAATAGCCAGGACACAAGGTTGGCTAGCACAAGTTAGAGAATAACCATTATACCACATTTCCATACCCCATAAATAAATAAATTCATCTGTTTCATTTCCTTATAGCAATAAAAAGATTTCATAAGATCCCACGTTTAGTAACAATTCTGAATGGCTCTCTCCACCCACTTAGATGCAGCTGAGTGTCTATTCAGCCCAACGGGGCCACCTTCCTGCTGCGTCATCACATTCCCACACTTTCAAGAACTGCCTCAGCCAGTCCTGTTCTCTCACGGTAGAGTCTCAGCTGCCTGGGCTGGTCACAGAGCTCTAGTCAGGTGTTACCGCCTCTCCTTTCCACTCAGGGTGATTTTTATCGCCATACCACCATGTTGGCCCAACTGTGAGGTGGTGTGCATCACAGTAGTTTTCGTGTTTTTGAAGAAGCTGGGGACAAAAATGCAATTCCAAACTCTGGTCAGTGGAAGTCCACATAGAGTTCTGCAGTATTTGTGTGAATTAGATAAAGTAAGAGTAAGACAGTAATGTCAGCAATTGCAGGTCACTGATAGAATTTTTGTTGCATCCCAGGGACACTAGATTTGATTCCCAAGTAGGGCATTTAACTGAATTTGACAAAGCAAATTCCTCTGTTGTAAAATTCGACTGCAGAATAAGAAAACTCAAGTCACAGAAACAATGGTCTTAGAGGATAGAGACGGAACCTCAGGGACTTTGAATCTGTGTGCCATTTCACCTTCATCCCCTAAATTCCTCCTTAGATTGAAAGTGCATCCTAGAGCAAAGCAAAGGATCACAGGTCTCCCAGACCTCTCAGAAGGAGGTGCGGGGTAAGGACTAAGGACCCAAATGCAGAAGCAAAGAGGTTTGGACACAGAGAAAATTATAATGAGTCTGTAAATCCTATACTGACTGGAACTGGCTTTATTTCAAGATTAAGATAAGCCTGTCTTCCAATGGTTCGGGGACTAAGTTTTCCATGGAAGTGTCTCCACCCCAGAATATATTTTCAAGCTGGTTATGATATAGTATACAGAAAATTACATTTAAATATTAAATGAGCGCTAATATGAAAATTACATTTAAGTATTAGTAAATGAGAGACATTGAATTAGCTATCTCACATGAGTTTACTCATAGAAAAGGGAGATGGCAATTAGAATGTTGTCAAATGAGCAGAAGGCCAAAAGTATGAGAACGCCAAAAATGCCACAATAAATATTTGTTATCTTGTGTTTTGGAAGGTTATTACTTATTGATTTAATTTCATTAATAGAAGCAGGCCTATACAGATTTCTCCCGATGTGAGTTTTAGTAGATTATGTCTTTCAAGCAATTTGTTAATTTCATCTAAGTTATCAAACTAACAGGCACAGAGGTTTTCATACTATTCTCTTGTTACTCTTTTAATGTCCACGGGCCAAGTGGTGATGGTTCTTCTATCATTTCTTGTATTAGTAATTTGTGCCTTTTCTCTTTTTTTATTAGTTATTATCATTACCAGCTTTTGGTTTTGTTGATTTTGTTTCTCTTGTTTTCAATCTCATTGATTTCTGCTTTTTTATTTTATTTCTGATTTTTGTGTCTTTTCTTCTGCTTATCTAAAATTTAATTTGCTTTTCTTTTTCTAGTTTCCTAAAGTGAGCCTACTTTGCATACCAGCCTAGATCTAATTGGAAGAATGTGTTTCAGTATCAGTTTGGTAAACTTTAGCTACACAGATCACTTTTTAATTACATTTATTCAGTTTTATCAAATATGAAGTGCACTAGGTGTACAGTTAAAAGACTTTACTGATCTAAGGTGAGAGGATTGCCTGAGCCCACAGGTTCAAGAACAGCCTAGACAACTTGGCAAGACATCTCTACAATAAATCAAAAACTTAGCCAGGCATGGTAGCGTGCACCTGTAGTTCCAGCTACCTGAAAGGCTGAGTCAGAAGGATTGCCTGAGCCCAGCAGATCAATGCTGGGGTGGCCATGAGCGTGTCACTGCGCTCCAGCCTGGACGACGGAGTGAGACTACAACTCAAAAAAAAAAAAACTTTACTGATACAAACTCACCTGCATAACCATCACCCAAATGTAGCACATTTCTACACCCCAGAAAGCTTCCTCATGGCTCTTCCCAGGTAATACTCTGCAGAGATTTTTAATTTTGCAAACTTATCACCATAAGTTAGTCTTGCCTGTTCTTTGCTTTCATATAAATGAGCTCAAAAGGATACATACTCCAGGGCTTTTTTGGAGGGGAGGAAAGATAACCTGACTGCTTTCACTCAAAACTGTGTATATGAGAGTCATCCTATTTTTATCCTTTATTGCTGCATATATTCCATTATATGAATATATCACTATATGTTTATTCTGCTGTTGTTGGATATTTGAGTTGTTTCCAGTTTAGAGTCACTTTGAAGAAAACTATTATGAACATTTATTTATTGATTTTTTTTCTTCTTTTTTTTTTTTTTTTTAAATTAGGATCTCACTCTGTCACCCAAGTTGGATACCACAGTCTCAATCTCCTGGACTCAGGCCATCCTTCCACCTCAGTCTCCTGAATAGCTGGGACTACAGGCACACGCCACCACACCCGCTAATTTTTTGATATTTTTGTAGAGAAAAGGTCTCACTATGTTGTCCAGGCTGGTCTCGAACTCCTGGACTCAAGCAATCCTCTTGCCTCGGCATCCCAAAATGCTGAGACTGCAGGTGTGAACCACCACACTTGGCCTATTAACATTATATATATGTTGACATGTGCACATATCTCTTTAGGGCAGTGTTCTCCAATGGAAACATAATGCTAGCCACAAACATAATTTTGAATTTCTAGTAGTCATATTTAAAAAGTAAAAGAAGCAAATGAAATCATTTAAAGAATATATTTTATTTAATGCAATATATTCAAAATATCATCACTTCAGCATGAAGTACTAGCCACATTTCAAGTGCTCAATTCCTATATGGTTTGTGACTATCATGTTGGACAGTGTGGGTCTAGAAGTATTTAGCTAAAATTGGAATTACTGGGTCACAGCATGTATACATATATACTTTTATTTCTATCTATATCTATACCAGTGTTTATTTCTATAGACACCTTTAGCAGATACTGTCAAACAGTTTTCCAAAGTTGTTGAACCAACTTACAATCCTAGTGGAAATGAACAAAGTGTTTTCAATGTTCCACATCCTGACAAACCTTGGTTGTATCACTTGGTTTTTTCGTTTTGTTTTGTTGCTCGGGTTATTTTTTATTTTTCTGACAGCAGGATTTATTGAGAGGACAGAAGAGCTCCCAGTGAAGCCCGCTGGGAATTGAAGGAGTTACCCGCTCATGTTATTGAAATTGATTTATATAGAGTAAAATTCACCAACATTAGATTATGCTACATTTCCCTGTATTATATAACGTCTCTTCAAAGCTGGGTTTTAGTAGTTGTTGGGTAAAAAGCCAGTACTCCATGAAAATCAACGTGAAAAAGGAACTGAGAACGGCAGTTTGAGAAAGTCTGAGAAGTCGTGTGGCATCCAGCAGTTAAATTTACCTTATTAGTAGGTATAGTCATTGGGGCAATTTAGGAATAAAATAAAATATGATTTTTCTTTCAATTTATTGTGTATTATTTTTTCAAATGGGTACCAAGCTGGCAGGACATACTTATTAAGTTGTTTGAAACTACTTAATACATGGAATTACCGCACATTTCTTTTGGGCTTGGGGCACCAGGAAAAATTTACTAATATAGTAAGGGTTCCATCAACAAGCAAGTTTGGGAATCTCTGCTTTATGCCCAATTTTTTAGTCAGCCTAGGCTAAGGGAGAATAAAGCTGAAGAATCAGTTTGATCAATTTTAGCTAACCTGGTGAACTTTTAATTCTTCAATTGATCAATTTTTTAAATCCTTATTTCAAAAAAGATGAAACAGCTTTTGAGTAGCTTGCCAGTAAATAGAAAAGGGCAACTTCACTATTAGGTAATTTCATTATCTCAGTATTAGGTAACACATTTATGCTAATCTGTGGAGTATCTAAAGCTTGAGCTATTTTATTGGTTATTTGGACCAAAGGCAGTGATAAATTATGAATTACATGTTCTAGTTTAAGAATAACAAGCTAGAGAAGAAATTTCTATGCAATACAAACTGATGAAATTCAGAATCACTGATTGGACTTTTACTATGCTAGGTTCTTAATAATATATAAGTAACTGCTTTGTGTTTTAGAAATTAGAATGGCCAGATGACCGTGTTCATGGTCCAGGTAGCATTCTGATTTGGTGAGCATCAGAAAGTCATTTGATTACTCAAAAATAATAATTTCAGGGATACACATAGAAAAGGCACAAAATAATTGTTTATGAAAACTGAATACCACATGTTCTCACTCATAAGCGGACCCTGAACCTTTACCATAATACTATAAGAAAGGGATTGATTGGCAGTAGCAGGATACTGCCAGGGGCGGGGTGTGGGACACAACATCAATACGGGTTCTTGATCTCAAACCAGGTGTAGTGGGAACCAAAGGGAGGCTCAAACTTTACCTGTATGATGACCACCCGTATGCCTAATCCTGAATTGTACCCCCACAGCTTATAAAAATAAAACAGCCGGGCTCGGTGGCTCAGCCTGTAATCCCGCAGCTTGGGAGGCTGAGGTGAGTGGATTGCCTGAGCCCGCGGGTTCGAGACCCGCCTGGGCAACTTGGCGAGACCTCATCTCTACAATAAATAAAAAAATTAGCCAGGCGTGGGAGCTGCATGCCTGTAGTTCCAGCTACTTGGAAGGCTGAGAGGGAAGGATCGCCGGAGCCCAGCAGGTCGAGGCTGCGGTGGCTGGGAGCGGCCACTGCACTCCAGTCATTACAATAAGGCAATTAATTAGTATTCTGACAGTATTAGAAGGCTTCTGACAACTGTTTTTTTTTCTTTTTAGAGATGAAGACTTGCCAAGTTGCCTGGGCTGGTCTTGAACCCGCAGGCTCAGGCAATCCACTCACTTCAGCCTCCCAAAGTGCTGGGATTACAGGCTGAACCACTGAGCCTGACCTCTGACAACTATTTCAACCAAGATTTAATAATCTTTTAAATGATTTTCAGAACTGGAAACTAGTTCATCCTTTTAATTAAAAAGGCTAAAATATTGTTAAATTTATTTTTTA